>JABUQX010025113.1:0-37940 GCA_015478945.1 Trachelipus rathkii | reverse complement strand
CACAGATGACAGATGCCATTGCCAAGATGTTGGCACATAGCAACCAGACACATCACGTCTTTTATGACATGACACATGGGATGGGGAGAGATCGTGATACTTTCCTCCAGCAAAAGAAAACGTTTGGAGGTGTACTACCCGATTCAGGTATACTGTGGAAAAAACTTAATAATGACGACACGGATTTCAAAGCAATACCAGCAATTAGGAAAGATTTTTCAACAACAACATCCAGTAAAACAAAATAAAAAACGATTGTCGGTGATAGAGGAGGAGGAGGAGGAAGAATAATAAGAAGAAGATGAAGAGGAAGAAAATTCTTTTGGGGTTGCAAAAATCTAAAGAAACACAAGAGAGATGAAGTAGAAGGCGGAGAGAGGAAGAAAAAGATGGAGATTTTGTGGTACAAAGAGATGGAAACGAAGAAGAGGAAGAAAGGGAAGGAGCAGAGAATGTAGTAACAAGTGAACGCGAGGACGAACAAGAACAACAAAGTGATGGCAATGAAATGATGTTTGATGAAGACTAAATATTAAGAATTATGTACTTAAAACATGCTAAAATGAATAAAAAGTTCAACAGAAATTTTGATATAAGCTTATTCCAAAAAAGAATAAATATAAAAAATATAATAGTGAAATTAATGTGTTAAAAAAAATTCTAAAAATACTAAACTATTTTGAAAATTTTAAATTTTGAAAGATTTTTAAATTTTTGGAAGTTTCATTATATATATATATATTATGATAATATTAATATTTATAATTAATATATATATATATATATAAATATAATATATATTAAGTATAATTATTATATATATAATATATATATAATATATAATATTAATACTTATTAATATACTATATAATTAATATACTATGTTAAATATTGCAGTAATAAATTCGAGAATTATTAGATAGAGATGTTAAAGAAAGAACATATAATGAGAATGTAAGATTAACTGCCTTCTCTGGGATTGAACCACCGCATGTTTTGCGCGTGAGGACAATATGCCCGTGTTGGAGGATAGCTCAGTTGTATAGCACCGTGCATATTGTCCCACCGCAACATGCGGTGTTTCAATCCAGAGAAGGCAGTTAATTCTTTAAATCCTTCTCATTATAATATATATAGTATAATATATATATATATATATTATAATATATATATATATATATATAATATAGTATATATTATATATAATATATATTAATATATAATATTAATATACCCTAATATAATATATTATATAATATATATAATTGCTAATATAGTTTTCTTATATTTCTTAAATTTGAATATGAATATCATTTAAAGCCGTAATCAAAAGAACATGGCATGGCATGGCATGGTGGAAGCGGATGGAGTATGATGTTTGTGCTACTGTTGTACTTCTTTACTGCTTTAAGGTTAATAGAGTACATATGTACAAAATATGTACTTGAATATTTATTATTTAGGGGAAATTAAACTATGGCAGTAATTGTTAGTTAAAAAAAACTGATAAGTAGGTCTATAAGAAATAAAATATCTCCCATGTCACCAATATGATAACCTTAAGGAAGTTTAATATTTATAACAGCCGCTTTTTACTACCTGCCACGAAGGATTGATCTGATTGTGGTTACCGTCTTAATGGGATTTAACAACAATTTATCTATACTTTGCAACGTTGGTTAAGATTTATATTAATAACTTTCATATTTTTATATGTTCTGATGGTGAATTCTGTCAACGAGATCCATCCCAGCGGTGATGAAAGTTAAGTAAGAAATTCTGTCCTCTGGAGAATTGGAGAGCATTGGTGAAGGCGGGCAAAAGAATACTATCGGAAAGGATCACAATGGAAAGAATCCAACTAGGTAAGAAAATGCAATTTGTATTTTATTTTCATTAGTTGATCCTAAACTTGAGATCTAGTTATCATTCAAATTAAATTTCAAACTTATTGGTTCTTATATAGTACATAGTTTAGTTTGCTCTAAGCCCTCTTTTGGTTATATTTTTTATTAAGAGGCTGCAATTAAAATTAAAATAAATATAAACAGGCACAATATGTCTACATATTTATAATTTATGCAAATTTATCAAATTATTGTTGGCTTTAAACTTAATGGGTTTATTGTGTATTTGCAGCTTGGGAAAAGAAGTGGCTAATTTGGGATCCATGTTAGTGTGATCAATAATTGAATGCTTATATATACCATATCTATGACTGATTAAAGTATTAATATATTTTATGTTAAATCTCCCTGAATTTTATTAATCCCAACAATTTTATTAGAATGTTTTATACAACCTATTATATTTTGCCTTAATTTTGGATCTATTATTATTAAAATATTAATTTATAATTAGCCTTCAAATAATACTTGAAGAAGTTTATTTAATTTTAAATTTTTTAATATTTGAAAATACTTTTTCATCTTTTAAAGTAACAACTTTGGGAAGCATTTTCTTAGATTATTGTAGTTTGTATTTTTAAAATGAGTTGTTTGATGACAAACTATTTTATTAGCTTCATAAATAAATTAAAAAAATAGTGTACACAATCTTGTAAAATAAAATCTTTAAAAACGACTGTTTATTTTTAAACCTTGACCAAGTTAATAATAGGTGATTCGGAAGGTATAATATATGGGAAATATTGACATTTAAAGGGGAAAAAAATGAACATAATATTATTGATGCATCGCTGTCAAAATTTGGCCAATACTTGATTTTTTATACAGGTAAATTTATTTGATCTGGTCAAACTGATTTAAAAATATATATACATTAAATTTAATAATAGTCAATTAAGAGTTTAGTCATTAGAAAACCTTTATACATAGTTTGTTACGATCATTTCAATTCTGCATTCCTAAGTTCAATGGCGCATGCAAATTTCCTTTATGATTGCTCACGGAAAAAGTTATTTTCTGCAAATTTAATGATAAATCATTACATTGTTAAGCCCTTAAATATCTTTGTGTACATAAATGGTAAGATAAATGTAAGACTAGATTCTGTCAATTTATCTTTGTTATTTCGAAATAAAAATCAAAATTATAATCAGTAATTAAATTTAATTTATATATTATGAGTCAAAAATGTATAATTTGTAATATATTAAGACCAAGAGAAGAGTCTGTAAAAAAGGGTTGTGTCTGCGAGAAAAAAATGAACTTATTTTTACGTGAATTTTTTTATAGCATAACACCCTTTCTATGAATATATATATAATATATACTATATATATATATATATATTATTATAATAATATATATATATATATTATATTAATATATATATATATATATATATATAATATATTATATATATATATTTATATAATATATATATATATTAATACATTAAAAAATTTTTAATTTTCAGATAATTACGATGATTAAGGTGATCATGATTATCAACCTCCTTTTCAAGTATCTCGACAGCGTAAAGGCGGCTACATATAGACGGGGAGTTTGTCAAACGCTTGAATCTTTGCGTTTTGCATTTTTTTGTTTTTTTAAGGCCAATGTACGTATATCAACATTCGTTATATATTCGACAAATTGGGGTATTTTTGAAAAAGTTTGGTAAGTGGGAATGACAAATATTTTGTACATCAAATATACATATTTTCATAAGCAATTGAGAAGTCATGGCTTCACTTTTAAGTACCATAGCCCTGGTTATGTAAAAAAGAATAAAAAAAATTAAGCCTGAGGGACAATTCAAAGTCTTCGTATAGTATAGGCCTATTGAAAAATTGGAAAAATTAAATGGTATTTATAATTTATTAGCATATTTTAAAAAACTTAATTCTGATACAGCACAATATTTATTAATTATAGAGAATTTTTGTAACGCTTAGATATTAATATATAGATTGGTCCGTCAATGATACAAATAAATACTTGTAAGTGTAAACACGCACGAAAGTATTGACCATGTATGTGTACTGGAGATTGGGAATTGGCTTGGGTTTTTACCAATATACCACAATATATTTATCCACAAGGACGATGGCAAGAATTTGTGTATATTAGGAAACCTAGCAAATTGAACAATAGCTTTTGTCAAAAATGACCCGGATACACACTGGTGTGTTTGGTCAATGGTTCGACTAATCTCCGCAGGTGTGGAGCCGCTTAAGAACTGATCTATATTAGAAAAAAACCAATAAAGGAGGAAAAATTTTTACAACAGGACAGAAAACGAAATTATTTTAAATTGACTGAAAAAATTAAAAACATTTTCAAAATTTTCCGTCTTAAATGTTTAATAATAAGAATGAACGATAGACAGATAACGGGAATCATAGACGAAAATTGCCGGTGCAGAATTACTCTACAAATTACAGCGAACGATGATGCTGAAAGATGCTATAAAGGCGCTACAGATGACAGATAGCTGATACTGAACAATATTACCAAATCTCAAAATTAAATTTACAGATCCATGCAGTTTTCAGGCAACATTTATAAAAATCAATTGGATAGACGAAAGCAATTAATGAAAAGAGAAAAGAAAAAGATCCGGTAGAAAATCGGAAAAGCTATGAAGACCTTGCTTGTAAGTTACCTTATGCCCTACCAGACCAATTTTGAAGGAAGAAGAAATGCTAAATAAAACAAGATGAAATTGAAGAGACAAACGGAAATTCTGAAATAATTGAAGTTAAAACATTATAATCTGTCAAAATTATATCGTTTCAGAAAATTCGAGTAGGAAAATTGAAAACTACGGGAAGGTTTCGTGTGCCCAAGGAACCTATGGGAACTCAAACAACTTACTCTTGCCCAATATACTGCTGCCTAGGCACATTCCACAACATAAAATGACACAGTAGAACAACCTAACAAGGTCTAAAATTGACGAACATATGATATAAGTAACATTTCTCTAAATTCATATATTGAAAATTTAACTAAGAAAAAATATGTCAGTCGAACAAACAATTAACGCCGATATTAAAACCGCAATGTTAGCAAAAGGTATGCCTCATGAACGTCCGTAATTATTAGCACTATACCTGTAAATTTTTTTAACTTGCTGAGAAAACAAAAAGATATAAATAAGCTTATCATTCACTCGTCAGGTTACCTCGTAAGTTTCGTTGACTTAATGAATGTAAGTCAGAAAATGGCCAAATATATTAATTTATGAATGTCTTGACTTTGCGAAAAGACTTTAAAAAAGATGCATAACAGCATGTGAAACGCCTCAAATATTTATTACAAATGAAAATATGCGTAACTTTAATTAAAGATAAACAAAGAAAAACAACACGCAGTTGAAAAATTAAAAAAAGATAAGTAGTCAGAAGCATAATCGCATTCTAGGTAAAAAAAAAATGATATGTATATATATATATATTATACCATATCTGCTGACTGATTAAAGTATTAATATATATTAATGTAAACATTTTCCCTGAATTTTATTAATCCAATTAATATGTAAATTTAAAATTAACTTTACTATGTACTAAATGTTCATTACACCCTGCGTTTCATTTGTTAAATAAACACACCTTAGCATGTCCTTACTTAGCGCTTGTACAATAAACCTATTTTTGTACATTTTAACCTGCCTGCCATTTCTCATACAATCTCTACACTAAATTTAAATTTAACTTCACATAAATAAAGATTTTTGACTTCTACTTTAATAATAATTCGCACTCTAAAATTTCTAGATTATTTGAATTTAAATTTAAAATTTTTGAAAATCGTAAAAAAAAAATTTTTTCACCTGCTATTTCCAGTTTGCCTAAAGTTCTATTATAATTAATTACTTTAAGGATTTAGAATTTTATGGTCAGTAATTGTTTATGACAAAATAATTATGATTTAAACATTCAAAAAATTAGATAGGGGAGTTAATATACCTTCAACATGCTGAGGCAGATGATATAAAGGTTAAAGTTAAGCAGAGAGGAAATAAACGTTCATCGGTATGTGAATTGGATGGAGAAGAAACTCGACCGTGAGGAACTAAAAAATTTGGAAATATTTGAAGTGATCCAGGAAGCTACGGCATTTTTCTCAATAATTAAAAATGCCTCTTACTTATATCAATAGCCTAGGAAGCACAATTGAAAGAACATTTCAGCTCTTTGAGAGAGTTAAAACATGGAACAGGTCGACGATTGACACGAATCATGGTTGTAATAGGTACTTTTTTCTCTGGAGTGTCCAAAAAAAATTACTTTTGTCGAAGCCGAAATTGAATTTGGTAGATGTCGAAAATTTTTCTGCAAATCCCTGAACCGTCAATGTTTATCGTAGCTACAACTACTAAGTAACATAAATCGTAAGATAAATTGTAAATTCTGTAATTACATCGTTCGTTTGATATATTTCGGTTAACTACCCTTTAAATATATTATTAATTTCAAAATTCATAAATTTCATAGCTTAAACTTAACGATTTCTTAATGTAAATGCCTAATAATAATAACTAAACCCTTGGCTGACAGTGTTTGAATAAAAAATGACTTATTTTCACCTATTTGAAAATTCTGTCACGTACGCTCCTATAATATATTATATATATATATTAATATATATATATATATATATATATAATATATCATAATAATATATATAATATATAAACAGCTAGTTTAAAATAGTACTCTATTTTTGGGTATATATGTTTATAAATGTTGAGTAGATGGTAATTTTCCAGAATATATTAGTACCTTGCTAACGGTAATTTTGGTTATCAACCTCCTTTTCAAGTATCTCTCTCTCGACACGCGAAAATGCGGCTTCAACAATATGGAGTGTTGTCAAACTCCGTTTGAATCTATTGCGTTTTGCATTTTTTGTTGTTTTAAGGCAGAATGTAACGTAACCACCATTCGTAATATGTTGACAAATTGGGTTTTTACGAAAAAGAACGTTGGAAGTGGGAGCACCAAAAGTGTAGTCATATTAAAATATGTATTTTTTTTCAGCAATGTATTATGAAGGGGAGAAAGTTCTTTTAAGTAGTGAACATTTATCTATAATAATCAAAAGAGGATAGACGAAAACAATTATAAGAAAAAGAAAAAGAAAACAGATCCACGGTAGAAAAATCGAGGCAAAGCTTATTGAAAATACATGCCTTTGAGTAATTTAATCACTTTATGACTCATAACTAAGCATATTTTATGTAAGAAAGCCAATGCTTAAAAAGACAAAAATGAATTGTAAGAGAACAAATAACGAAAATATGAAAAAATTTGATAGTATAAAACATGAGAATGAAGACAAAAATAATTGGCATTTAAGAAACTGCCGAGTGACAGCACCCCTCTTGAGAAACTAACGGGAAGGTTTCGTGTGCCCAAGGAACCTATGGGAACTCAAACAACGTACTATTGCCCAATATACTGCTGCTTGGGCACATTCCACAACATCAAAAGACAGTAGAATAAACAACCTACAAGGTCTTAAAAAGACGAACACTACGTTCTTTTTTTGAAATTTACTAGAGAAATATTACGAAATTTTGTTTTTGTAAAGATAATACAATCAGATTACGACCGGGGTATCGTGCAATTAAATCCAAATAAACCAGATAAGATATACCTTTTAAAATTTTGAACTTGCACAAATACAAAAAGAAATATATTTTTTTTTTTTTTTTTTTTTTTATCAAAGTTCACACCTCAACGGGCATAGCCCTATCAAAGGAGGGGAACTTCTTCTAGATAATTCTTACACTATGGATCCGGCTAGGGATCGAACCCGTTTGCACCTTGTCATGTGACCTGCTTGTATACTTACATTCCTACATACATCAGATAATACATTAAAAAAAAATTACAAAACAGGTAACAGAATATAATTATCATAATATTCAACTATGAACTTTTAAAAATTATTATATATATATATTATAATATTAATATAATATATAATATATATATATTATAATATATTATATATTAAATATATAATATATATATACTTATATATATTATATAATATATATATATATTATTATACAAAATAATAATAATTAAATCGATAATATAATAATAATGGCATGTCAACTATCTGCATAAAGCATACGCAAATTTTACCTTTCAGACTCATCTTAAAATAACATCCTTTTTAATTATTCTCAAACTTGAAAACAACAAATTATAACTTTGACATGTGAGAGTCCAGCAATTTTCTCCACACTTATATAATGAAAGTAACGCAAAACAAGTTGAGGTTTCCAGTTGTGTACTTAGACTGAAAACGGCCAACCCCAAACTTGCATTCAACAGTTGATAAGCTATGTGATATCTGCTGTAGGTACAGTTTCATCACTTTATAGCTACACATCAAACCTTTTTAAATTCCAGTAAACACTGACTGACACACACAATTAACAACAATCTAGAGTTAAAAGCTCCATAAAATTGTAATTATCTAACTTTTTAATAAAAAATTAAATCATAATATCATGAATTAAAACATTTAGCTAAATATTTTTTTTGAAAAAAATTAGTCAATCGTGCACTTTCTATTGTTTACCTAAGTTACACAAAAAAATCACCCCTTACGTTCCATCATCTCTAATACTAAAATATGCAAATTTGTTGTAACTCTAAAATACTCATCCCGACAATAATTTTTTCTTTTCTTAAAAAATTAAAAAAGCTTACAGGTAACACTTCTGTATTAATATATTCAACTTGCTTACATATTAATACTATATTAAATATAAAAATGGCCAATCGCCACTGGAAATATGAATAATTAAATGTAAATGAGATTAAAGATAATTTAATATTAATAAAATAATTTAGAATAGAATTTAAAAAAACTAAGAGTAATATTTCCTCTGTTTTATTGAAAGAGGAGATAAGGAAGAGAACATAGTTGTTTCTCTAAGAGCATAATTTTTTCTCAGCATCCACCCTATTATATAATTTCTTCAACCTCGTCAGCATGTCAAAGATGGAACCATTATATAGCTTCCACTAGTATGTTTATCACCAACTATTCATATTAAAGTGTTTTCAGACAAAGCTTGAGAGAGAATTACTTTCTGTTAAATTTTTACTTTAGAATTTTGATCGCTTCTTCCTTGAACCTTGTTCTTATTGCGTCGGCGAAATTTCTCTTTCACTGTATGAGCATAATCCTCTCACAGGTAACAAGCACAACCTTTCAGTTCAGAATCTGACGACATATAATAGCACTTATCAATGTGCTCGTTAAAATAGGTATTCATCATAGGTTCGTTTGACATATTGAACAAGGTTAAGAATATGACAAAATTTTATATGATTGTCTGACTGCGAAAAACTAAATGCAGAACAAGCATGTGATATACGCATCTGCCACGTAAAGACTTATCAAAAAAGAAGAACTATGCGAACTTTATGGTGTGATAGAAATTAGGAGAGAAAAAAAGAAGAAAAGAAATTAAAAAAGAAGTGGTATAATCTGATCACATTGTAAAAGGTGTATCATACTTGAATATTAGCATCCTACAAATACTATGTAATATTATAATACTAAAATTAAAAATATATTATATATCAAGAATTACTTACAGAAATAAATGAAATTTACATTTAATAATATATATATTAAACCCGGTTACAAGGTAGAGTATAGTGATAAATATAGGTAATTACGAGGGAGATGACTGATTAAGTATGAGAAGAAGTTAGGAATTGCAAACTTTAATGACCTAACTTAATCATGTAATATTAAATTTAACTTTGACCTATGTATAAAATCTTCATTTAACCAAAGGGATTTATTTTACAAAATATTAAAATTCTTAATTAGTTTTGTAAATGGCATCCCAGGGGGATCTCGAGTTTGTCCGTAAGCATTTGCCTGCCTGCCATTTCTCCCTGGGTTTCTGGAGGAGTAGAAATCTAGACATCCAATTTTTATGTTGATAGTTTAATATATTAAAAATAATAATAGCTTAAATTTCTTTTACTTTTGGAAACCTTAAATTTTAAAATTTTTGAAAATATCGTAAATTACTGTTTTACAGATTCTTTATATATTTGTCTATGAATAAATTTTCTAGTTAAAAATATATACTACTGTTATGATATTTGTTTTGACATAAAAATTGATTAACAATTCATAAAATAAAATTAGTATGGGGAAAGTTAACTAACCCATAAACTGCTGAGGCAGATGAATTATAAGGTTAAAGTAACTATCAGAGAGGAAATAAATTCGTTCCTCGGTATGTGAAATGGGGAGAAGAAACTCGAAATCGCGAGGAACTAAAAAATGTTTGGAGAATAGTTGAAGTAATCCCAGGGAACACGGCATTTTTCTCAATAACTAAACCGAACTTACTTATTCAAAAATGGCTAACATATCAGAAGCACAATTGAAAGAGAATCGTTAAGGCTACTTTGAGAGAGTTACAATGTCAGTATTCAACATGGACAAGGTCGACAATGACCGAAATCCAGGTTGAATGGACTTTTTCTCTTGAAAGTTCACAGCTTATAGAAAATTACATTTATGTTATACATGTGTAGCTAAAATTGAATTGGCAGTTGTTGAAAATTTTCTTTCTGGCAACTCCACGACGTCTAATGTTGTCGTAGTACCAAAACTACTTCAAGTACATCGTAAGATAAATGTAAGACTAGATTCTGCAATTTTCTTGTTATTTCGTAACTTATGTTTTGAAATATAATCATAATTTCATATTAAATTATTTATATATATAATAATTTAAATATTAGATAACATATTATATTAAATTATACAAACAATCTCTCATTTGTAGATGATTATCTCTATATATATATATTTTGTAGGTAAAAACAGATTGAGAATTGCTACTCTATACAAGTCAAATAATTCTTTGGAATGAGCAGGTGTTGGAAATCCCTACTCTATATTTTAACCTATTTGATAAATACTGCGCTACGCGCCTTATAAGTTATTATTGTATATATACTATATTAATATATAAATACGACAATAATATATAATAGAGAATAGTACTTGATATATATATATATATATACGTATATATTATATACTATAATATATATATATAGGTGATCGTCAATTCGATAATGGATGGATGTTACGGCGCAGTCAGGGATTATGAAAATTTTTTCGCATGGTCATAGGGCGACAGGGTTAGCAACCCGGTCCTTCGTCCCTTTTAGCTTTGATTACTCCTGAATAAGCGTTCGAGATTTGATGGCCATAGAAGAGGATCTCTGTGGAGAGCCTCTGGGGAGAGGAGTGAGCGCTAATGGAAGAAGAATGCTAGTCTACTAAAGAAAGGGTGAATACCGCTACCCTCGAATGAGGTGTTAAACTCCGAGGACTGGCGAGTCCGAAACCATGGCAGCCGAGAAAGTAGTCTCTAGAGTGCTCTCAGGTCAAGAGTTTCGGGCCAAAGAAGATGTTGGACCAACTGACTTTGACTTTGGCCAAGACTCTCGGTCCTGGGAGTTGTTAGATGGTTGGAAGATTAGAGTGTTCATACACGCCATGTCTATGGAACTTAATTCATGATATTTAGCGATGATAACTGCGCTGATCATGATATTTCAACCTCCTTTCAACGTACTCTTCGACAGCGTCAAAGGCGGCTCAAATACATGCGGAGTTTGTCAACCCCTTGAACTTTGCGTTTGCATTTTTGTTTTTTTTAAAGGTCAGTACTGTCACGTATACACATTCGATAATTCTTGTAAAAACAAATCGGTCTATTTCGAAAGGTTTGAGTGTGGTAATGACCAATACTTGTCATCATATAATGCCTTAATTTTTCAAGTCAAGTTGTAACGTTATGCACTAACTTAAAAGAACTATAGCCTGGTAAATTAAAAATAAGAAAAAAGAAAAAACATAAGCCCTCCTAGTTTCCAATTACAAGGCTTCGTTATAGTAATAGGCCTATTTGCAAATTGGAAGAAACAACAACATATTTATAATTTATTAGATATTCTAAAAAACAAGGTTATTTTTGAATACAAGCCATACTCATGTTTTTATTTATCAGAATAATTTTTGTAAACGTTATATAATATAGTCTGGGTCGTATATGAACAAAATATACTTGAATTACAACTGCCAAATGTATTGACAAATTATGGTTTGTAGCCGTAGGTGTATTGACTTGTGGTTTGACCCTAATGACACAAATCTTTTCCACAAGCGATGGTAAAGGATTTGTGCATATCGGCAAACCCAAGCATAAATGAACAAAGCTTTGTCTATGAACCCATACAACATCTGGTGTGATCTTTGGTAAAATGGGTCGAACAAATCACCTGCATATTGTATGTGGAGCCGGCCTATAAAGAGAACTGAAGCTACATTTATACAAGGCCAATTGAAAAAGTCTCATGCCCACTCACAAAGCTAACTTCATTTCTTCTAAAGACTATGAAAAAAATGCGACTGATTGCATTATAAGGGCTGAAATCTGAAACGAAAAAGAAATCTTATGGATTAATAGTGGACATGACAAAAATCGCCTGAGTGAAGATGACTCTATTAAATGACAGCCGAAGATGTATGCTGAAAAGAATGCTATAGGTACCATAGATGCAGATAACTGATCACTGAACATATAACTACCAAACCAATTAAAATTTACAGATCTCATCTAGCTTCGTGAAATTTATAAAAATCAAATTGGCATAGACGACAACAATTATGAAAAGAAAAGAAAGAGATCCGGGAGAAAAATCGGCAAGTCTATGATAAAACTTGCTTTTTCACTTACCTTAAGGTCTACGAGGACTGCATTGAAGAAATGAAATCCTAAAGATTCAAAGAACAAATTTAATGACAAATTGAAATAAATTGAAAAATTGAAGTTATAATTAATGAGAAAATAGAGACAAAAATAAAGGCCAAAGTTCGAAAACTGCCCACAACAAATTTGAAAACTACGGGAAGGTTTCGTGTGCCCAAGGAACCTATGGGAACTCAAACAACGTACTATTGCCCAATATACTGCTGCCTAGGCACATTCCACAACATCAAAATACACAGTAGAACAACTTACAAGGTCTAAAAGACGAACACGAACGTTAATTTTTTAAAAATTTAACTAAGAAATATTAGGAAAAAAATTTGAAAGTAATAACATCAGATTACGAAGGGTATCGTGCATTGAACCAAAAACCCAGAAGATATACCTGTTAAATTTTTTAAACTTGCTGAGAAAACAAAAAGATATAATAAGCTTATCATCCTCGTCAGGTTCTTGTAAGGTTCGTTGACTTAATGAAAATGTTAAGAAAATGCAAAATTTATATGAATGTCCTGACTGCGAAAAAAACTAACAAAATGCAAACAGCATGTGAAACGCACTCAAAGGTTTATCAAAAGAGACTATGGAACTTTGGTGTGATAGAATTAAGAAAAAAAAAAGAAGAAATTAAAAAAAGAAGTGATAAATTTGGGATCCATGGGAGTGGGATCAATAATTGAATGCATATATATATATACCATATCTATGACTGATTAAGTATTAATATATTTTATGTTAAATCTCCCTGAATTTTATTAATCCAAATTAATATGTAGAATTAATTTAACTTTACTATGTATAAATCTTCATTTACCAAAGGGATTTATTTTTACAAATATTAAAATCCTTAATTATTTTGTAAATGGCATCCCCAGCGGGATCTCGAGTTTGTCCGTAAACATTTGCCTGCCTGCCATATCTCGCTGGATCTCTAGGGGACTGAGTTATATTTTGCATTTAATTTATGTGATATTTAATATATTTAATAATAATAGCCTTTAACTATTTCTAGATTTTGAATTTAAATTTAAAATTTGAAAATCGTAAAATTAGTTTTTCACCTGAAATTTCCAGTTTGGTTAAATTTCTTAATTAATTATTTAGTTTATTTATAACATTGTTAGAATGTTGTTTGACAAAAAATTTGATTAACATTATAAAAAATTAGATAGGGAGTTAAATATCTCAACTGCTGAGACAGATGTTGATATAAAGGTTAAAGTTAAGCAGAGAGGAAATAAACGTTCATCGGTATGTGAATTGGATGGAGAAGAAAAAATCGAAGCCGTTGACGAGGAAACTAAAAATTATGGAAAATAAAAATGAAAGTTGAAGTGATCCAGGAAGCAACGGCATTTTTCTCAAATAATTTAAGAGAATGTCTGTACTATATCAATAGCTCATTGGCCATGCGAAAGTTATCAGAGCCGAATTGAAGAGAACATGTCACGGGCTGACGACCCATCTCGGAACAGAGTTCAGGGAACAGCCCTAGATTGTTCTTGTGGCTTGGTGTGCCTTTGCGCAGAAACCACGCGGCGAGTCCTTCATTTTGGCGCGTAAAATTGGGCTAGCATGCTATGGCGACTAGTCAGCGACAAGGTCACGATGACCGATCTCAAGGCTGGAATGGACTTTTATGCTCTCTTGATGGTGTTACAAGAAAATTACTTTTTGTCGAGGGCCTACCGAAATTGAATATGGCAGTTGTCGAAAATTTTCTGAAATTGCCACGACGTCTAATGTTTCGAGCCAAGGCTACGGTTAACGGTCTATATATGTATCGATGAAAGTGTAGATGCACTAAGAGGGGAGTGAGGAGCGCTAATTATGTTTTGAGAAGATCATACATCCCGAAATAGTTCCTTCCCATATTAATAGTATCAGCTGAGGCCTGTTTAGCTTGAAGGTACTGTATTGGAGAGTCATTATGCCATATGGGGTCAGCGTCATTGGGGCAAGCCGCTGTTAAAAACTGAAACTTTTAAGTCAACCTATTGCGAGATCACCCCCTTATAACTGGTAGTGTTATGTAGAATGATCTAGATATATGGATGTGCATATATATATATACTATTATACGTATAAATTATTTTAACATTCGGTAAATGAGTCTAATGAGTATATATATATAATTAAAATTTTTTAATTTCAGATACTTAGCGATGATAAACGGTGATCATGATTTGATAAACCGGATCTTTACAAGTGTATCTGGGTCAGACGCAGTCGAGAAGAGGCCGGCTGTCAACAACCAGATTCGGGCGAGTGTTTGACACTCGAAAGTTTGTAACTTTTGCGTCTTTGATTTTTGTTTTTTAGGGCCATGTACGTATTACCATCGTATATTTGAACAAATTTGTTTTCGAAAAGTTTTGGAGTGGGAGTGAACATATTTTCCATCAAAATCTGCATATTGATTCAGGCATTGGTAGTTATGGCTTCACTATATAAAGCAACTATAGCTTCGGACCTTTATAAATCAAATTGGAAAGCCCGAAAGCAATTATGAAAAGAAAAAGAAAAAGACCCTGAGAAAAATCGGCAAGCTATGAAAAACTTGCTTGTAGGTTACCTTATGCCCTACCAAACAATTTTGAAGGAAAAGAAATGCTAAAAAAACAAATGAAATTGAAGAACAAAACGAAATAATGAAAAATTTGAAGTTAAAATATGAGAATGAGACAAAAATAATGGCGTTTCAGAAAACTGCCGCAGCAAATTTGAGAACTACGGGAAGGTTTCGTGTGCTCAAGGAACCTATGGGAACTCAAACAACGTACTATTGCCCAATATACTGCTGCCTAGGCACATTCCGCAACGTCAAAAGACACAGTAGAACAACCTACAAGGTCTAAAAGACGAACACGAACGTTCTTTTTTATGAAAATTTAACTAAGAAATATTACGAAATTTTTTTTTGAAAGTAATAACATCAGATTACGAAGGGCACCGGGCATTGAACCAAAAACCCAGAAGATATACCTGTTAAATTTTTGAAACTTGCTGAGAAAACAAAAAGATAAAAAAAAATTTTTTTTTTATAAAGTTCACACCCACGGGCATAGCCCTATTCAAAGGAGGGGAACTTCTCTAGGTAATTTCTACCTAGGATCCGGAACAGGGAAATCGAACCGTGCCCTTGTTCAGGGGATTCTCTTGACCATGACTCACAGTTAATTACATAAAAAAATTAACAAAACAGGTACAAAATATAATTATCATATTAAACTATGAAACTTTAAAATTTAAATATATATATATAATATAATATATATATATTATATATAATATATAATATAATAGTATAATATGATATATATATATATATATATATATATAATATAAGGTATAATTATATATATATAACTAATATAATATATATATATATATAATATATATATATTAATATATATATATATATATATAATATATATATAATATATATATATATATATATAATAAGTACTATATATATATTACAATAATAATAATAATAATAATTAAAATAATTAATTCGGCATGTCAAACTATCTGCAATAAGCACGCAAATAATCTTTAAAGTTTAAACGAAAAACATACTTTTAATTTTCCAACTTGAAACAACAAATATACTTGCATGTGAGAGCCAGCAATTTTCTCACACTAGTAAGGCAAAACAAGTTGAAGGTTTCCAGTTGTGTACTTAGACTGAAAACGGCCAACCCCAAACTTGCATTCAACAGTTGATAAGCTATGTGATATCTGCTGTAGGTACAGTTTCATCACTTTATAGCTACACATCAAACCTTTTTAAATTCCAGTAAACACTGACTGACACACACAATTAACAACAATCTAGAGTTAAAAGCTCCATAAAATTGTAATTATCTAACTTTTAATAAAAATAATAATTGCACTTATTTAGTAATTGTTTTTGAAAAAATTAGAAGTCATTCATCTTTAAAAAAAATTTGATTACACAGAAATTAACAGGTACAAGAAAAAAATAGGACAAAAAATTGTATACGAAAATATCAATTTGTGTATAAAAAAAAGAAAATAATTTTTTCTTTTAAAAAATTAAAAAAGCTTCAGGTACACTTCTGTATTAAAATATTCAACTATGCTTACATTAATTGATACATTTAAATATAAAAATGGCCAATCGCCACTGGAAATATGATAAAGCAACTGAAGAGATAAAGATATTAATATTAATAAAAAAATATTTTTAGAATTTTAAGAACTTTCGTAATGCTGGACTGGATGAAAGATAATAAAATTCCTATTTGTTCAGAAACTTCACCTCTATCGGAACTGTAAAACAAATCATATTGGCCAGGCCCCCGTGACAATCCAATCAAATTAACACCTTTTTAGTATTCTCAAACCTGTACTGTATTAGTCTAACATATCCAGGCTCCTGTTAGATGAGGAGGAGCTATCGAGTATCTGTGCAATATTTTTTCCGTCGAAACAAATCTATTACTCTACAAACTCCACCAACTTATCCTCTGAAGACCCTTCAAGCGTGTGTTAAACAACGGTTTGACCGAGGTTTTTTCTTTATACCTTATGTGAAAACCGTTCAGTCAGTATTATTTCCTTATCAATGAACTCAACCTATTTTTATGCATCAATGTTATTTGACCATGAAAAAATGTCTTTAGACCTACAAATACATTCACTACTTGAAGAAATTCAACATAAATGAAGTAAAGTAAAAATACGCTTTTGGAAACACTGAATACCGAGAAACACTGCGAGTTCAAATTCTAGAAATATTTAATAAAATAGAAAAAATAAATAAAAACGTTTTAGTTTGACTCTATAAAAATACTTAAATTATAAATCATGCTGCTTTTTATTAATAATTATTTTCACGTACACACAACTTTATAACCGTTAGTTGAATAGTTTCTATGTCCTTTAAGATTATTTCATACTATTAACAATGCTACAAATAGATAAATATAATAGAACTCACTTAATGTGAAATTCTAAATTACCATAATGATATAGAGGGAACTCCTCTAGACTTCCCAACCTACAAAACTAAAAATTCTCTTATCTTTTACAATTATATTAATTAAAGAACTCCTCTTGCCCATACAATATGGTATTTACTGAATTTACAATTCTGCACTCAATTTTATGTTTTCTATAAGAAATTATAGATATATATAAAATATCAATAGAAAAATTATTATAATTAACCTCAAATATATACTAGGTTTTTCTGTTTTGTCCCCTTCTTGATATGATATATATATAAGTATTAAGTTATATAAAATCTTTTACTTGGAATAAATTATAAATGATATGATTTTAACATATTATTTACAAAATTGACGTCTCAGATAGTTTTTATATAAGTAGTAATGTTACAAAATATACTGTCATATAAAGGCCAGCTGATACAATTAAAAAAACATGCATATAGTTGATATCAGATGTCACAAATGATGTTGCCTTAATTATGTGATAGATTAAACAAAGTCTCTTCTTAAATATAATTCTTACAAATAAACCATTGGTACAAATTATGTAACTAGGTTTTTAACCAATATGTTAAAAAATTAAAATATCAAACTGATAAACAGTTCTTTTCGATTATGATTTCTTGGGACACGATAAATAATAATTGTGCATATATACATCCCGTCAACAAAATAATTTCAATGCATGTTAGTATCAGTTGTACTAATAGTTGTAGCAACGATTTGGACACAGATGCACTTTTTGCCAAAACCGTATACGCAGACGATGCTTTGAAAATAACAATGCATAAAATAATTCACAATACAAACACAAATGTACTTCTAAAAACACGTTCATCTTAAAATACCTTTATCTTTACTACAAAATAATTAGCAAAACTTTCCTCATTGAAATTACCATCACCATATTACATTTAAACACATTATATATTTACTTTGTAATAAAATATATAAAACAAACACTTCTGGATACAAAATATACATTACACGTAACAAATAATAAATATGATCGGAATATAAGGACGTCAAGAGCTACCAGACTAATATAATTTAATACCATCACTGGATTTAGGCAACAACACAAAGCGAAAAGATACAAAATATTCACATTTTTACTATTATATGGCTTCCAGTAATTTAGATTACGCCCCTTTAATGTTTTCATAATTCCTTAAAACAATAAATAAAATTGATGTATATATTATCAATTGAATATTATCAAGCAATAAATTAACACTAAAATATATACCAGACATTCTAGAAGAATTGCAATAGCTATTGCCTGGTTTATTTGTCTATCCTGTAATACATCGAGTCTCCTCTCAAGAAAATAGGCAATTCGTTGGGCATATGATGAAAAGTTTTACAATATCAGGCTCTAAATGTTCGCGCTAATTTACATTATTTACAAGGTGATCCCTTTTCAAAATATATCTTATTTACAAATACACCTGTACGTACATACCTGTATTTACACGGTGGTGTGTATTGTATCTATATAAATATATATTTATATTATATATTAATATATTATATATATTATATATATATATAATATATTATAATATATATATTATATTATTATATATATATATATATTAATATATATATATATATTATTTATGACCATTTAAAATTGATTCATTGTACTTATAGCTAATATTAATTTTTTTCTTATACAACAGGGCACTGATTTTCTCATTTCTTATAAATCGAATATTATCATATTTTAACCACTAATTTATAACCTTTTATTGTGAATTTCTTTTATTCTATTAGTAATGATAATTGTATATATATATACTTTATATATCTATATATATAAATTGTTTTTGTATATTTATAAATATATCTATTTTTTACTATATATATATATATATATATATATAGTATTTATTTATATATATAAATATCCTCTCTATATTCCATCATCTACTTCCATCTTCATCATAATCATCTCTTACTATTCTCTACTTCATCTATTCTTACATCGTCTCTTCTCTATTCATCTCTTTTTCTCTATATAATATAAATCTAATATCTATATATATTATCATAATCATACACTCATTTCTATCAATATATTATATACTATCTATCTAATTAAGAACGTTCAGTTATATCCTCTATTCATTAATTGCTATTTTAAATATCTATTTATTAATAATAAATCATTCAATTACTTAACTCATCTATCTACATCATATACTCAATTTCATATCATCATAATAATAATAATAGCTTAATTATAATCATTATAGTTTCCATTATTTACGTAAAGTCTATCTATTTGTCAATAATCGCACCTCAATATGATGATTAGCTTTGTAAATACTTTATGTCCAAGAGTATAATGGTCATTTTTTCAATTGTGTCATTTGATTATTTTGAGCTCACTAAAATACAAAAATAATTACAATATATTTACAACTAGGGCTCCATTTGTGCATGATACATAACTCTATAATATATATAACTCTCTCAGTAATTATAATATTATATATATAGTGCAATTAAATTTAAGTGGTACCTTATACATTTGAAATAATTAAAATAAAAATAATGAGATTATAGATGTGTTATATTAAACCTTTCTAACATTGAAGAAAAACAATATCTTTATAAAACAAGATAAATAGTATTTTTCTCCCTTTTTTTAAACATCTGTAGTGATAGTATAGCGTTGTAAGGACTAAGTTAGTGCTATTTCTCTGTTGCTATATTATTTCTTGGCGAACATTCTGATTTATAATCATATTTTTTCACTCGTCAGTACTCAATTATAGTCTAGATGGAACTATATATTATTATTGCTCATAGTACTACTGTAGATTGATTTCAACCATATCTGATTTACCTAACTTCTAAGCTTCTTTTACAAATTCTCTATGCTCCATAGACTTTGAAATTATTTTCTTATCTGTTCTTTCAATACCACTTCAACGGAAACTGAATTTTCGTCTGAGATTTAACTTTTTGCGTGTTTGCGATATATTCTTTTTTCACTGTTAATTGAGTTCAAATCTCTCACAGTAGTAAAGCCAAACCTTATTAAGTTTCAGGAATCTTGTACGTAACCCATATAAATAATTAATGACTCTTATACATCACTCGTCAGGTTCTCGTAAGGTCGTTGAACTATTAATATATAGAAATAAGGTTTAAGATATAATGTGCTACAAAAGTTTTTATGATGCAATGTCGAGCTGACGCCCGAAAAAACAACAAATGCAACAGCATTGTGAAACGCACCTCGCAGAAGATTCTTCTATTCAAATTAAAGTCGGAACTACTTAATGAACTTTCGGGTGATGCTCGAAGGGCTGAGAATTAAGAAAAAAAGAAAGACAATTAAAAAAAAAGTGGTAAATTTGGGATCCATGTTAGTTGTTTTAAGGCGAAATTTTTTTTTTTCTTGTGTGTATCACATAATAGTAATGCTTCATCACCTTCAGTCTATTAACACTATATATACTGATTCTTGAGATGGTGATATAGAGATTAAGTACTTGATCTATAAGGTTTCGTTATAAATCTTACCCTGAATTTTTATTAATCCAAGATTTGAATAATCGTGTGGAAATTATTATAGACTTACTATGGTTATAAATCTTCATTTACCAAAGGGATTTATTTTTTACAATATGTATATAATTTCCTGAATGTATTTTGTAAATGGTATGGCATCCTCAGCGGGATCTCGAGTTTGTCCGTAAACATTTGCCTGCCTGCCATTTCTCGCTGGATCTCTGGGGGAATTACTATACCATTTTGGCATTAATTTTATGTTAAACATTACTATATTTTTATCAATATTACTTTAACTATCTTCTAAGATTTTGGTATTTATAAAATTTCAGGAGAAGTTAACTAAAAATGACTTTTTCATTCTTACTTATTATTTCCAGTTTGGTGTTAAATTACTTAATTAATTTTTAAATTTTTTTTAACAGTGTTTATCGTAAATGTTGTTTGGACCAAACAGAGATAATTGAAAGCATTAACCATTATAAACACAATTAGGATTAGGGGAAGTTAAAATGACCCTCAACTTGCTCAGGGCAGGATAGCATGATAAAGGATATAGTAAAGTTAAGTTCAGCATAGTCACGGCACAATAAACGTTCCTCGGTATTGTGAATTGCCGCAGACCAGAGCCTACGTCGATGCCAGACCTGTGGACGCCCGTCAAACTATAAATATAAGATTGGAAATATTGTTGAAGTGTATGAGGAAACGAGCTCTTGATATCATCATGTTAGTTTTAACAACTCTTGAAACATGTTTCCGTTAGCTTCATCAATGCTCTCTAAATAAATATACGCCACCACATTTTTAAAAGTAACATCTATGTGCACCTAGTTACTGAGAAGAGATTAAAACTAAAAACAAGCTGTACTATGTAGGCGGTGACATGTCGGATTTATGGACGTATGTAATATATTGCTGCTTCTTAAATGCTCCTGACTGCATTTGAATAGTCTCACAGACATCCCATGATGTTGCTATTCACAGCATCAGAAACGGGCTTCAAGCATGCAATATCTACGACTGTTCTAATTGTTGTTGATGCTTCTCTACTACTTTATAATATCATGTAATTCTTCAGTAATATGTGACATATATTATGCAATTTTCATAAATGTTTTCATTGTAATAGAGTTGGTTGGGAGATTATGAGGTAGAACTTTGTACTGATAATGTAATAATATTTATTATTATATTATTAATTATTTAATAATTATATTTATATAATTATTTATTATATAATATAATATATTAATTATATTTATATTTATATATATATTTATTATATATTAGTATTTATTTAGATAATTATCATATTTTGTTATAATTTGTATATTTATTAAATTATAAATAATAGGATATTAATTAATTATTTATTATTATTATATTATTATATATTATTTTATTTTTATGATGCGGTAATTTGTAATATTTGATAAATTATATATGTCTAATATATGCCGTCTCATAACTCTCATGGTCTGACTAGGTTTTGGAAAATAATGACTTATTCTGTTGCATTTATCACTCCTATTATATATAATATATAATAATATTTATTACTTATGTACTATAAGTAATAATATAACTGTTACATTAAACGGTAATTTATTATTATTTATTAAAATTATTATATTTATTAATTATCTAATATGTTTAAAATTATTCATTATATACTATTAAAGGATATACCGAATTTTATATTATAATTATTATATTATATAATTATATTATAATTTACTGTCATAGAATATATTAATAAAATTTTTATTTAATTACTCTGATCATTATGCCTTAGACCTTAGTATTACTGTTAGAACTGGAGTTATCTATGTATAATCAATCCTCCTTTTCAAGTATCTATCTCGATCCATCGCGTAATTGCGCTCTGCACTTCCCACACATGTCGGATGTGTTGTCAACCCTGATCATATACTTCGGCTGTTTTGGATTTTGATTCTTATTAATGCGCTAATGTCACGATCACTTATTACACTATTCGTATCTATATTGACATACATTGATCGATCGTTTTTCTCTCGAGCTTTTGGCAATAGTGGTTGTATTCATCCATGTCCCTCATATCATTTGTCATCAAAATTATGTGTCATATATATTTTCCTCGTCTATCAGCTCACATATTATAGATACGTATTGTCTTTCTGACTCCTGACAATATTACTCATGTTGGTTTTCTGAATTATGTTTAACAAATATAATAATAGATATATAGATACATATGCTTTACTAATGATAACAAATGAAATAGTATCTCAATTGTAATTGCATTGGTATGATTATTTAATTCTATTCTTTGAATAGTATTAGGCCATCATTTGGATTCACAGTGTAGTGTATTTTTTAAATTGGTTGTTATTATTTATATTATTTTATTAATTTTGATTAATTAGTGCCATAATCTTAATCCTTAATAAATAATCTAATGATTTTATTTATGTATTACTCATAGCTATTCATACTTCATTATTATTTATTATACCTATTAATTTTTGTCTAACCTTAATTATATAATTATAGTTGGTAGTATCTGCGTATAATTATTAAATACAAATATTAATTTTAAACACTTGACATATTTATATTACTTGACTGTCCATATGCAAATGACAAAATAAAATTATTCAACTCTCCTTCACATCTAATGTGCGTTGTATTATTTGAATATACTCTTACATCTCGTGAATGAATAATTAGAGTTATTATTCAACTTTGGCTGTTGAGGCTTTTCTTGCAGTTTCCTCAGATCTTGTTGGGTTGGTAAAGAGTGCTCACAAAATGAGTAACATTTATTCAATGTATAGTTACTTAAATGCTGTTATCAACGTCCGATAAAATGAATCATCTTTCACGTTATTTTGTAAAATGAATAGTATAATATTTAAACAAAGAGAGGGTATTTGATTTGACGATAAGTTATAATAAGCTGTATCGACATCTGCACATTTATTTGTGGATGTGAACCTTCGGAACAGTTCGAACGCGGATGCGGCTGTTCCACATCATATAGAGAGAGAGACGAGAGAGAGAGAAAGAGAAGAGAGAGAGAGAGAGAAGAGAGAGACAGAGTGAGACAGGAGGAGAAGAGAGAAAATGTGAGAAGAGAGAGATAGGAGAGAGAGAGAGAGAGAGAGAGAGGAATGGGCAGCAGCGTGGCTACGGCAGACATTGCATGGTTTGAAATGCAACAATGCAATGCGCAGTAGGGAAAGAGCTCTGTTCATTAGTAATAGAGTGAAGCAGAAAATATGCGTCAATTTACAGCTTGTAAAATACAATCTGTCTTATTTACAGCCAGTACGTTTTTCTTACTGTCATGTTTTTTATCAGACTGTTGTAGGAAATCACTGCGCATGAAACTGCCTCCAGTCTATAATCGTTGGGTTTATTTTCGTGCAGGTAATAACTGCTATCGCTGAACAGTAAAATGCTACTTATTGATAGTTGAATTTAAATAATAGCATATGACACTCGCTAATGACATATGACATTTAAAATGCATATAGTAACTCATGTTACTATTTGCATGCAAACCGACAGTTTGCATTCGTGCAGATATGACTACTCGTTCTGTCATAACTGAAATGACCGGGCAGTTCGATTTGGTAAAGAAGTTCTCGGAGTAAAGTAGTATAAGTTCTCAATCTCATCCGTACACGCGTTTAAATTCACTTTGATTTACCATTACTTTAATTTGACAATAAAAGTATTAGAAAGAAAAATCTTTCAAATTATTTTTCATTTGAAGTGGGAGTCGGATGTTCTTCCAACTCCGACTTCCAACTGTCTGTAAATTTCTGATTCATGGACTCCCGACTCCCTCCGGAAAGGATCGTCTGAAGTCCTGTCATAAATTAAACCGGGAGTAATTTCTAAAATTCATGTTACGGAAAATGTTGACATATTGCTCCTAAATCTTTTTTTTCAATTCGTAGATTAATTATAAGTGTTTTAGAGGAAGTTATTCACAAAATGGTTAAATTTGTATAAAAAAAAAAAAGAAAAAAAAAACATCTGCCTATTTAGAGTTTCTTAACGAATCCAACAAAATTTAACTTAACGTAACCTAACTTAACCCAACCCAACCTAACCTAACGCCTGCGATGGGCTGTATGGGAAATTTTTTTTGATCGATTATTGACCATCTGGGCTATTCCCCTTTTAGAGTCATCTTATAAGCCTTTATGAAATAACTTATTTAACAAAACAAAAGCGCCACTCACACAGCAAAAAAAAAAAAAAAAAAAAAAAAATAAAAAAAAAAAAATCTAATTATTTAAATATAGGATTTTGGTATACGGTATTGGGTGAGTATCAATTAATTATTTTTATATAATAGTAACGGATAGTAATAGAATGTTGTCAGAATTGCTGATCATTGAATACCGATACAACAGAAACTATTCCCGGATAGCCGAGTACATTCTAAACAAATTTACGGATACCGAGTGCTGATATTCAAATCCATCCCATATATATATATATATATATATAATATATATATATATATAATATATATATATATATATATATATTATATACTATACTATATAACTATATATTATTAATGTTAATTGTTAGTACTTTATATTATATTACTACTATATAGTATATATATAAGTACTATAACCCCCTTATTATATATAGGCAAAGATTTAACTTTACGTTGGCCAGTTTGACTCATTATCTTCAAAAACAAACAATAGCGTACAGCGAAAAGGAAAGCACTTGCTGGAATGCTAGAGTCAAATTTTGGTGACGGGAAGAATGTAATCATTATAATAAAAAAAAAAAAAAAAAAAAAAAAAAAAAAAAAAAAAAAAATCTCAAAAAATCGTGACAATAGCACAGGGAAAAGGTTACATTTTTGGAATCCTGGTAAAATTTTAATAGGACAAAATGTAAAAAAAATAAAAAAATAAAAAAAATTACTTGTTCAAAAATAGTTTATAGTAATATGATTAGAGAACCTATTTAGAGACCTTTTATTGCTTGCTTACTCGTTAAAATTATGAGATGCTATTTAAATTTTGCTTTTTTTTTTTACTAAAGAAGACCCCAAAGGTTATACCGCAACGATGGCAGGAGTTTCGGAGTCTTCTTCGGCCTTCCTGGGATAACTATGGGGTAGGACTACATCATCCCCGACCTACGACGAGAGAGCGTCTCACGGAAACCCCGCTCTTTGGTATTTTGGTGTCCGGGGTTCCTCCGCCCCCCCCAAAGGGGTATGGGAAAAACGTCCCCCCCGTGATTCCCCGTTCGGCTCGAGCCGCCACCTACATGCCGTGGTAATACCTTTACAAAAATAAAATATGATATTATATATATATTATACTATATATATATAATATATAACTAATATATAAGTGTAAATTAATATTATAGATAATAATAATATATTTAATTTATAATATATGGTATAGATATTATTATGTCCCACTCTAACTTGATCCCCCTCCTTTTAATAAAAAAAAAAGCCATGATATATATATTTAATTTTCTTTATTCAATTTAGTTTTTACATTTTCCAAACCTAAATTTTATTATACAAGGATTCCAAAAAATGTATTCCTTTTCGCGTAGCTATTGTAGTTTTTTCAAATATATGTTGTAAATATCTGTATATATATTTGATTTACTAATAAATGTAATAGGTCAAAATATATTTTAGTTTATTTTGTATATATATATTATATAGGCTATTATATATTTATATATATATAGATATATATATATAATATATAGGTATTATTATATATATATATATATATATATATATATATATATATATATATATAAAGCCTAATAATATTTTATTTATTATTTATTTATTTTTACATTTTCGAATCTAAAATTTTTATAAGGATTCCAAAAATGTATTCCTTTTCGCTGGTGCTATTTGTAGTTTTTAGTGTGTGTGTATATAATAATTTTATATATATTGTATATATATATATTTATATTATAATAATAAGTAATTATATATATAGTAGTAGATCACTCTTCAATATAATACTATAGTATATATATAATATATATTTTTTTCTCCTTATATTTTTTACAGTGTTTCCGCCGAATTTAAAATTTTGCCTAGGGATTCCAGCAATGTAATCCTTTTCGCGTGAGTTTAGCTATTTATTTTTGAGGAAGTGAGTACTTGGCCAGTAAGTTTGGTTTTAGGTTTCTAGTTTATTGTTAATGTAGTTATAGTTTATTATTAATAGGCTTTAGTAATATATATATATATATTATATATATATATATATAATATATATATATATATATATATATTATATATATAATATTATATATATATATATATTTAGTGATGGAAATGACATCCGCATCCGCTCTCCGCACCTTTGCGGAACATCCGCACCTAGATTGACATCCGCATCGCGTATCCGTCAATCCTCACTAAACAAATACTGATGAATAACTTTTAAGAAATAGGAATGTTGCGGATGTTTTCTACAATATTGATTATATATGATAGCAAAGTATATAGAATAAATATTTTTGCATCTTATCATGGGAAGTTTATGGGAATAATCTGCAATTTTGAATTCATTTCTTGTAATAGATAATTAATTATATCCCCAGGTTGCTATAGTATAGTAATTAGTATATATATATATAGTATATGAATTAGTATAATATATATAGTATATTGATTATAATAAAGTATATATATACATACTATCGTGAGTAATCAGTCATCATAATATAAGCATAATAAGCGTATGCTATGTCAGTTTAAGATACGCGTACATCATAGTATAAGTATTAAATATACATCTGTCAGTATATATGATATACGTACTAAGTTATACTATATTTACAAGTATCCTACCTATATTTATACATAACAACATAGTATATTTTCATATTACGTTATTATATACCTACTATGATATACTCATACTATAGATATATATAATATATATGTTACTTGTATATAATAGATCATATATATACTGACATTTAAACTACGTATATCACTAATACTATCATACTACTTACTACTATTACTCATATCATATATACTATACTAATATAATATATATATAGTTACGTTATATACTATACTATCTATTAACTATATACTAATATTTATAACTATAGATAGTAGCTTTATATATATATATTATTTATATAAGTTAGTATAATATAATATATAGTATAACTTTATTATAGTATATGTATGTACTATATATATATTTATATACTAGATTATTATTTGACATATATATATATATACCTACATAATGATATACAGCTATATAGTATATAACGCCTACGTGTTATACATAACTATTGTACCTATTCATATGTATCATGAATATAATGGATATATAATAGTATCATTTCACCGTTATATCCTTAACGTTTTTGTATATATAATTAACTAAACTGTATCAGCAGTTTTTTTATATAATTCAATGATAGTAATAATACAACTCGTAAGTCTATATATATATACTATATATTGTATATATTATTATTAATATTATACTTATCATTATTTGTACTATCATATATATAAATAGTTATTATATCATCATCGTATAGTATATATATGATCAGCCTATACTGATATTACGTCGATATACTACTTATTATAATCCTACTAATATATTATATTGTAGGTAACTACATAATATATTTATATAGATATTAATAGGTATATATATGCGTTTTTCTGGCAATGTTTGATCGGGCCTTTGCGGTCGCCTCTACTCTAGCATATAGATTGGAATGACAGCTTTGAATTCTGGTGCGAGCTTCGTCTTTTGCCGATCAATAAGGCGTGGAAGCTATAATCGTTAGATGGGTAGAGAGGTCAGAGTTATTCCTTTTTCCACTAAAATCGGTTCTCTCCTCAAAAGTTCCCACAGCGTTCAATCGTGCTTTCTCTCTGGTCATTCACGGCTAGAGACAGTGCGTATCGGGGTTTGAAGAAAAAGTCTCCGCTTCTTCTGATGCACCTGCGCTTGCCTAAATTTTCATTCAGCTAGGCAAAATCGATCTGCCAGAGAATACTCTTTCATCGAGCAGAAAGCGGGGCTTTGCATCCAAAACGAGAGAAGTGACGCTTAACCTCCTTGATTCTCCCTACTAGAGTAATATCTTTCTGGCTCTTCGCCAAAAACATCTCTAACAACTTCTGACGGATCTGTGCTTTCCTCCTCTTATTCAATCTGTTGTTTCTCGATGCTGAATTTCGATCCAACTGAAAAGGAAACTAATCTCTTTTACTGCCTATCTTGCGCTCTAACTCAACCCTAGACGAATTTCCGCACCCTCCAATATCCTCCCTTGCCTTCATCCTCAGGAATGCTCCTATGCTTGCCTGTGATTACATTTGATTCGGGCATGGGCTCCGCGAATCTTGAAGCGTTAGAAGGCGGGTGGCCCTGAGAATGGCATTTCCTCCCCCATAGTTTTTAGATGGATGGTCGTTTCGTGCTGTTACCCCAGCCCCCGTTCAACTAATATATATCTATGTCATCAATCACTAAATACTTTCCCTCAGTGTTGGAAGCACGCACCATGTCCAACCTTTTCCGAAAAAAGGAAGCCGCTCTGATCCTTCTAACTATATTTGCTCATAGTGCTGCTCACTGTGTATGTCTATTCTAGATCGATCGCTTGGAAATACCCCTTCTCAGACTCTCATTTTCTTATAGATCATCTATGCATTCTCATTCACTTCTCTTACCGATCGCAGTACGGCTTTCGAGCTGCCCCAGTAGGATTAACTGGCCTGATTACATCCGTAGGCTCTCCGTACTACTCTTTCCTGATCTAATCTGAATATCACTATATATAGGATGGTTTTCCGCAACCTCAGGCAGCTACCCGAGAAAGGCAGACTTGCGTGGTGGCGACCTTGACATAATCCAAGGCATCATTTGACCGGGCAAGACTCTATTAAGCCCACTCCTTCCTAACTTTTTTCTGAACGCTTTCCTCCTTTCTCCATTTGCACTACATTTCAAGTTTTTCCTTAAAATCACTGTTCCATTCGGCTTAGATTATGGAGTGGCGGACATGGCCGACTCCACGCTTTTGTCGCATGTCAAAAGTCCCGTTATTCTCTCAGGCTTTCTGTCCTTATCTCCTCACTTTATTCCTACTTTTTATCTAATGAATCTCACTCTGCCCACATTCTACACTGTACGACCAGTGCGCTCGCAGTTGCTCATATACCGTATGACTGTCGATCCTTCATCTTCAATTCATTTCCGAGTTCCTGGCTACCCCTCTTCATTTACTTCTAGAATTGCCTCTACTCGGTCTTATTCAACATCGGCGACGTTTCCGATTTCTTATTTGAATCTCTGCTCGATCTGGTACTAGACATTTCCGCGGCGGGTGGTCGTCTCAACCTTGAAGATCTCGCCAAGTTTCTTTAAAAACCCCCAAGCTTTCTACCAATATCCTCCCCGTCTCTAAATAGTACCCTTTCAACGTTTACTAGTCTCTCGCGATGGTTCTCCTCGCGTCTCGTTCCTGTTGACAACTATAAAACAACCTTGCCTAACGTAAATAAAATAATGTCTGATGGAAACCGTCACATCACAACCGTGCAGTAGGGCGGACCTCAGAAAAGAACTGGGCAGGCTCTGTTTAGGCCTCCGGGTGACGTGTTTTTCCTCATTCAGGCAGTTTTTGCTTCGCAGCCTATGACAACGGGCCTTCATCCGCCGTTGTATGGGAGCTATGCCTCATATCAAGGGGGGCTGCTGGTTTCGCCCGCTTCTTGCAGACTCAGGGTCGATGCAAAGGCAACAACAAGGCTTATAAAAGCTTTCTTTTCTGCACTTTCCAGTATCACTTGGACCCTCTTTCATTTACCGGCGCGATTGGCTGCGGCGCTTTACTCGCTCTTCGTTACTAGGTACACACGGTCAATAAGATGCTCTGAGGGAAGCTATGATTCACTCCGCGTGAGCCACCACGTTCTTAACAACGACGCGCCTGAGCGTAGCACAAGGGTGCTGTGTCGGCGGCATGAGTTTTTGCACAATAAAATATCATTAAACTCCAGGCTTGTTCGCTGCGGTGTGCTTCCTTCCTTTCCTGCCAGCCTCTGTTCTGTTTCTGGAATCTTCCATCTTCCATCTTCTGTGTTTCCTGCTGAATTTAAGTTCCCCCACTTTAATCGCCTCGACGTCTGTGCTCATCTGCCGTAGTATTGACTGGTTAGTGGGAAGATATCTGGAGGTCGTTGCATAACACTCCTCAGCTTGAATAGGCTCTGCCCTTGACGCAGTAGTAAGGTGATCAACTGGTAATAATATATCATACACTCGTACTTTATAGTATCAATAGTATATTCTAGCTAGTATCCTTCCACCTTTTGTACCCCTATAAGTAATCAGTATAGTAAAGTATAGTACTTTAAATGGAAATAACGCTAATACTTATATACGAAATATATAGTATATAATAATATATATATAATTTCCTTTAATTCACAACTTCAAGAGAGTACACACATCCGCATCCGACATCCGCATCCACATCGCATCATTACTTTAAGGAATCCGCATTTCCGCATATCGACTATCGCGTCAATATTCCTCATCCTTTTTAAGTCCGGCATCCGCATCCGCATCCGCAAACAGTCAAATTTTGACATCGGGTCCATCACTAATATAATATGATACTCGAGTTACATATAATTATTAATTAAATACTGACACAAGTTGCACCTGATAACATGAAGCAATTTATAGATGCCAGACATGACAAGTATAAATAATAATAAAACAATAATAATTAATAATAATAATAATAATTAATAATTAATATAATAATAATAATGATTAAATAATTGCGAGATAAAATAAAAAATTGCATATAATAAATAAATAAGAATCAGAACTTCATACTAATAATAAGAGATGGGAGTGAGGTTCATGATGATGATGCAACAAAAAATGAGTAATAATAATAGATTCAAATGAGGGTTAGCCCACGCAAAGGTGCGATGCGGTGAGTGGTATGCTTATTTTTTTATGTTGTGGTTCGCTATTTATGAGTACAATATGTGAAAAACACGTCAATATAATCAGATTTACAAATATAATTGTCTTTTGACCAAGAAATATAATAATTTAGTTACACTTGAACTAGTTATACTAGAATGACAATCTGTTAAGTTTTCTAAAATTTCACGCACGTCCCACACACACGGACGCTAAACTAATATACTTATAATGCGATTAGTACCTACTAGACCTACTAGGACGTAATTTGTGCCTAAAATAATTTCATTGACTTCTTTTAAGTCGAGCGTTCATTCCGATGTTTATTTGCTCTTTTGCGAACTTAAGTAATAATATATATAAATTACCCCTATTACTATATAAACAGCAAGATACAGATCTATATGAGAAGAATTGATTGATATGCTCTATTAATTGAAGTAATTTTAGCCTTCAAATGCTCAAGCTATAGTCATATATTCCATATATGAGTTATCCTCCATAATCTAATTCTATAGTTGATTCATGTGCCCGTTATGAGAACTGATAAATAGTTCGCCACTAATTCACTTAAGTTCCAGAGATAGCTTAGTCGACTATATCTTATATAGTTAGGATATACCATTTAGCCCTTTTACCATACTGATAGTATTCTGATTATGCTATGCTTACAATAATTATTAATTTATTTATCCTTCTATTCGTATACTTTTCTTTTACTTAGTATCGAATGAACATGATTGATGTATAATTCCTTCTTATTAGTGCGTTCCTCATCAAGTCTACGCCAAAATCGTCTGATTGAGCTCTCTAGAAAGGAGTCGCAATTCCGTCCAGTTTATTTAATATTAATCGTATATCATTCCTTTCCTGTTTTTTCTCTTTTTCCTTGTCATTCCTCTCCTTCCGTCCTCGTATAGCAGCTAGAACACAAAAGAGAGTTAGTTCCTGGTACCTAAGTAGATAAGACTATTTTGACGTCTATATTCACAATTCATGTTGCTCTACCACCTACTTGCCCCTCTTTGGACTCCTAATATAATATATACTCTATTTTTTTAAAACACACAATATCGCATAGGGCTCTCCTGTATTAGCTCGCTGCTACTTATGTCTATAAGGCTCCATCTTTTATCTTGTATTTCTTTCGGATTGGCAAAAGATCTTGAGCTCTTTTTTCTTGTTTTCTTAGTCTACATTCGTACCTTTGACTCTTTCCTGTCCCTTGGTTCCACTTTTATCTGTTAGTAGCTCATTTCTTTATTCCCAGACTATTGTGTACGAGCACACTATTGTTCTTTGAGACTTCGTCATTTCTTATTTGTATCTATTGCTCCAGTATGAATAGAGAATAGCATAGCAATTGGCTCTGAATAGATCATAGATCGTATAATTCTATATTAAAAGCTCCTCTTTACGTTTACCGTTGTAATGAGAAAGAATAAATATTTGTTTGCAATTTTATTGCCCTATCGGATGTCCGTTTCTTATCATATTGCTAATTCATAATGATCGTAATTTTTTTCTTTTATGTGTGTTTTTTTATAACAATATTTTCTTTGTATATAATAAATCTATTCTTTATGTAAGCTAATCATAATGCTTATTGATCTTTATTAGTTAATTAGTATGAATAAGCTATATATTATTTATTAGAGCATTCTATACTATATAACTATAGTGATAAACCCCGATAAATTATTTAATTAAGGTATTAGTAATTCTATTGATGAATTTTGTTTAAAATATCACTACTTAGTTAATTAATATATATTAATATTAATAATAGCTTCTTACTATTATCATAAGAATATTAGCTGTAAAGAAAGTGTATAACATTATGGTTTCACTCTGACCATGAATGCTAACATTATGAATAGTGAATCATATTAATCTATATAAATTTAACTTATTTGCACAATTAAATGAAATTTAACATTCATTAATAATTAAAAAATAAATAAATAAAAAATTTTGTAAATAAATAATTAATAAAATAAATAAATAAATAACTATAGATATAAAAAAAATACAGAAGTAATATTAAATATCATTAATAATAATTAAATTAAGGCAATTAATAATATAAATAGAGTAATTTTAATCTGTAGAATAAAAATAAAATAGAAAAAATAAAATAAAAAATAAAATAAATTAAATAAATAATATAATATAAAAATTAAGATAAATAAATATAAGTAAAATTAAGTAAAATAGAATATAATATAATAGGGAAAGAGTAAATGAAGGATAAGAATAGAAATAAATTAAGAAGAGTAGAATAAAAGGAGAAATTAAACTTAAATGAGGAGATAATATATATGATATAATGAATAATAAAAAAAAAATAGTATTTAATCTCTAGAAATCTTAAATTTTAATTATTTATTCTTAAAATACTACTAGTAATAAATAATAATATATACAATAAATATACAATAGATAAATAAATAATAAATAAATACAATATATATATAATCAATAGAAATTTTATTATTGTTATATGTAGATATTGAGGATACAACTTTTGATTACATTATTTAGTATATTGGGATTTGTAGTAGTTAGTGAGATCAAATATAGTTTAATGAGATATAAAGTTAGTTGCGAAATTATTTAACTATGTTAGGTACTTAGCATATGTTCGTATTGTATCTATTAGACAAAATATCAGTGACATATATAGTTTTCAATGGCTATTAATAATTTCGTTAATATAATTTACCATATGTTAATAGTATAAATAATTACATATTGATTATCATATGAATATGTTTGAAAAAGAGGGTGAATAGGTTTTACGTATTGATGGTCGGTTAATTTATCTTACTTGGAGTATTGAACACTAATTGTTGTTAGTGTGTGATGCAAGTTGTATTCAATGTGACTGCTGTAGATGTATGTATTACTCGGATGTTATTTGTGCTGTCTGTTAGCATTGTGTGCGCTTATGTTACATCAGTGAGCAAGCGAAAGATGTATACCCTTCTAATATATATATTTATATTATTAGTAAAAAGCGCTTGTCATCAGCTTTCTAATATATCATATGATTCGTATATGTAGTTATTATACACAGATAGAAAGCCTATATTGTTATATTTAATGTAGATAGTCATATCCAAACAATGAATCTTCCTGTAATATAGTATGAATACTATTGAATAATATTTTACAATCGAAGAATATAGATCATAATAGTAAATTTAAGATGAAGTAAATGAGTAGAAAGGTTTGGTATAGTAATGATGACATATTATTCCGATGCATTGTGTATAATAGAGTGACATATGTATATTTATGAACGAATAGTGATATATATATAGTATAATATATAATAATATATATATTATATATATATAGAGTATATATAATATATTATACTATATAAAATATTTCTTTTTTTTTATACTTAGCTTATATATATATAAAAGAGCCTCAAATAATATATAAGTATTATATATATACGCGAATAGTTCCCTATACTAGTATTATATATATTCCTATAAGCTAGTTGATATTATATATCCAAAGCCTATAGCTAACTATATATATAGTATAGTAGTGGGTAGTCGTATGATTATCTATAGTAGTTTATATACTATTATATATATATAATATATATATATATATATAATATTATATGTTTTGTGTATATTTTGAATATCTATTCTAAGACGGGTGCGTATACCCTTATAGGCAGGCCGTAAGCAGAAATTTTTGCGGGAGAGGTTTGCAGGATTTTTTAAGATATGGTATTATATATATATATACTTATATAGTATATATACATTACCGACTAGTACTCATATAGCTAGTATGTTTATAACCACAGTTATAATAAGTATACTTAATATATATATATATTACTATATATATCTTATAATAAATATATATATATAATACTATTATATATATATACCATTATATACTATCACTACTAAATAGATTATACTATATAGGCTAAACCTTTATCTAGATTATATAATATATAACTCGAAGCCTACATATAGTATATATATATTGCTTTAAATAAAAATGAGAGACTAACAGAGTAATCATATCTTTAGAACAATGGCCACACATAATTAGAAATTATAAAATCATAGAGATATTTACTTTAAATAAAAATTTCAAGTTCCTTCTTATTCTCTTAACAGCAAAAATATTGAATAACTTTATGACCGTTATGTATTGTGCATCTATGATGAGACGCTCATTAAAACCCAATTCTGTTATTTCTATTCTTCCCTGCAAGAATAAAAAAGTATGTGTTGAGCATTTTCAGAGATAGAGAAATAATTTTTGCCAGATGTCCGTTTGAGTGATGCTAAATGCGTAAAATTCTTAAACAATCCAAATAAGACCGTACGAATCAAATTTATTACAAAATTCGCCAAGATTTTTAATATATCTTATCTATAATACTTTAGAAAACAATTAGTAAAAAACTCTCTCTTCTTTCTCTCCCTCTCTCTTATTAATATATATATATTATTAATATAGATATATATATAGATAATATATATTATAGATTGGTAGTTGAGAATATATATATATTGATGCAAATATATATATATTAGATAATATTAATTTCTTGATGCTAAACTAATACCCGTCCATAATATTATTAGATTAAAATAATCAAATAAAAGATAATTAAAATAATTTTTAAAGTAAAAATATATAATATTTAAATAAAAAAATAAAGAATAAATTAAAATTATTAGTTTGAGTTACTAGAAATAATGACCTTGAATCCAATAGTTATATATAGTAGACAATAGAGCAACCATATCCTAATAAGAAATTAATGATATCATTAGGGATGGATTTGGGTATGGGGGGAGGGATCTGCAGGATAAAAGTTTGTAAATATATATTATAATATTTTGTATAAAATAAATCTATCTTAACTTTTGAAATTGTTAAGAAAATGGATAATAATCCAGATTCGAAATTTTTTTCTATCAAAATATATGAGAGTTTATTTTAACCCCTAAATTAAATAAAATAAATACAAAAATTAAAATAATTGGCAAATACTTTAAACTATATAATTTTTTGATATATTATAATTTAATATCTTTATGAGAGTTATTTTTTTAGTATAAAAGAACTTATCAAAATATGTTCAGTAGTTTTCACTGAGTGAAAAGAAAGTAGTATTATAATCGTATACTTCACTACAAAATTGATTAGTTTAAGGCGGATTTACAAATCAGGAAAAGAATAGCAAATAGTGACAAACTTCATAGTCCCAGACATAAACGCACAGACATTAGTAGAGTTTATTTACATTAAATATTTTATAATTTAAATATATATAAACTATATGAATATATTATATATTAATATAGTTGATATATATATAATATAATATATATAATTTAATATTAATATATTATATATATATATATATATTATATATTAATAATATATATATATAAATATTATACTAATATATATATAATAATATATAAATATATACTATAATAATTAATATATTAAAATATATATATAGTATTATTATATATACTAATTATAATATTATAATATAATAATATATATATAATAACTAATTAATATATTATTTAAAATATATAGAAATATATATTAGAGTTTATATACTTATTTAATTATTCTCTCGTGTCTC
>JABUQX010025112.1:57500-63197 GCA_015478945.1 Trachelipus rathkii | reverse complement strand
CAGTGTACTTCCGTTCAGTTTTGGAATTTGGGTGTTTAACCGTTTTCGCATTTAATAAATACTTTCGCGTTTTCACGTGCCATATATATATATATATATATATATATATATATATATATATATATATATATATATATATATATATATATAACTTTTAGTGAAGCTCTATCTTCTACAAAGAAAGTCTGTGTGTTTTTATGTTTTATATATTTTTCCCTTCTGATTTTCTTTCATTTGAAAAAATACCGTGCATTTTAACTTGGTAAGAAAAAGATTTATATGATCCATTATTATTATTATCTGTATTTCGTGTGGTTTAAAATAAAAGTAAACACTAGTAAGAAAAAAAATATACAATAATTAATTTAGAGCTTTACAATTAAATTAACAATTCATAAAATTTTAAGCTATTATTATTTACATCTATATACTATTAATATTAATTTTTTTATGAGCAAAGTTTTTCGACACTTTTGTGTAGTGATTAAAAAACAAATTTGGCGAGCCTGCTCTGCTCGCCCATAGGCAAGCCTGACCGCTTCCATTCTAGCGGAGCATAATGACGTTGCCTGTTGCTATTATTATTATTATTTTTATTATTATTATTATTATTATTATTATTATTATTATTATTATTATTATTATTATTATTATTATTATCATTATTATTATTATTTTTTTTTTAAATAAAAAAAACATTTGTTTTAGAGCATTGTTCAAGGGCCAATTTAATATAATTATTATTATTATTATTATTATTATTATTATTATTATTATTATTATTATTATTATTATTATTATTATAATTATTATTATTATTATTAAATACTTATTTTTCGTATATAAATTTTAAGAACTTAATACTAAATGGACATACTCTTTTAAGATACAAGCCTTATTTTTTTTTATATACTGTAATGTCTTTGCAATAGTTATATATATATATATATATATATATATATATATATATATATATATATATATATATATATATATATATATATATATATATATATATATATATATATATATATATATACTGCTATATATATATATTACTATATATGTAGTTTTTAGCTAAAGTGTGTGTGTGTGTGTGGTTCTGCTACTGTTCCCCTAACATAACAGATTTTCAAGCGGTTTTTGATTATCTTACGACTTCTCAAGAGACTGTTACATCTTCTCATCCAAATACCCAGGTCCTCTATTTAAGGGATTTCAATGTACACAACACTGAATGGTTTGGGTCCTCTCACACTGATTCAGGTAGGGAGGCCGAATCATTCAGCAGCATTCTTAACGATCTGGAGCAACTAATTAAGGAACCACACATTTCGGATAGTCAAAACCAATTCTTGAACATCAATTGACACTATGTTTCACCACTAATCTTTCTCTCATATAAGCACACCACCTTCGCACCTATTAGTAAATCTGACCACAACCTTATATCTCTTGATTTAAATACATTCTATCCAACATCTCCATCCTGCCCTACGCGTATTTTCTGGCACTTAAATAGAGTCGATTGGGGGCTTTGCGCCGCTTCTATGCTAACTATAACTGGATTGCCTGCTTTGACTCTGAAAACGCTTCAGCTTTTGCCTACAAGGTGGGAGCTGTAATCGTTGATGGGATGAGCAAGTTCATTCCTTCTTCGACTAAATCTTTATCTCCTCAAAATCGATGGTTCGATGGTGCCTGTTCTCGGGCCATTCAGGCAAGAGACAGTGCGTATCGGACGTGGAAAAATTCTCATTCTCCTAATACTCTGGCTGATTTTCATTCAGCTCTAAATCGTTGCAGGGATACTCTTCAATAAGCAATGAGTACTTTCATAAAACGAAAGTACGCTGGCCTCTTTGGTTCTCCTACTGACAAATCATTTCTGGCCTATTGCCAAAAACATCTCTAACTACTTCTGTAGATCTGACTTTCCTCCTCTTATTCACTCTGATGGTTCTGTTGCTAATACTCCAACTGAAAAGGCCAATCTCTATGGCCTTCTATTTTCCTCTAATTAAACCATGGGGAACTCTGGCAATTCTCCTCCTCTTCTCAGATGTCCCATGCCTTTTCCGTGTGGTTACATTTGATTGGGTGCATGGGCTCCTGGAATCGATGAATGTTAGGAAGGCCAGTGGCCCGGATGGCATTCCTCAGAGTTTTGAGGGAGTGTTCCTCTGAGCTGGCACCACCTCTTGTTCAACTATATTCTCTATGTCTCAATACTAGCACTTTCCCTCAGTGTTTGAAGTGCTCATTTGTCTCAACCAATTCGGATAAAAGGAGTGCTTCCTTTCACAGTCCTTCTAACTATCGCCCTATAGCTTTCATTTGTATCCTATCGAAGATCTTTGAAACCCTCTCAACTCTCATTTCTTAGATTATCTGGAATCTCATTCTCTTCTTTCCGATCACCAGTACGGCTTTTGGAGCTCCAGGTCTACTTTTGATATTTTTTCCTTTCTAACTGATTTATGGTTTGCTGCCCTTAAGGACTATGGGAAGGCATGTGAGGTGGCGCTTGGCAGGGCATGGCACGCGTCATTGCTTTCCAAGTTCCCCTCCTTTGGGTTTTCTTCTTCTCTTTACTTACTTATGTCTAGCTTTCTTTCAAATCGCTTAATATCGGCTGTTTATTGATGGGGCGACTTCTTCCTCCTTCCATGTCAACAGTGGTGCTCCTCAGGGTTCTGTCTTATCTCATACTCTATTCTGCTTTCCATTAATGATTTCTTCTCAGCTACTCATCTAACTCTATCCATTCATATGCCGATGACAAGACCTTTCATTCTTCAACTCATTTCAAATCTGCTCCATCTTTTGCTTCTGGAATTGCTTGAAGTCTTAATCTTCCCGATTCTTTCCTAGCTGATTTGATAGGATTTCCCGGTGGGCCGTCTCAACCTTGTGAAATTCAATTCTTTAAAAACCCAACTTCTACAAATCTCCCTCTTTAAGACACCTTCTAACTTTCCTATCTCTTTCGATGTTCTCTCGCCTCTCCTGTTGATAATTTAAACATTCTTGGCCTTAACATAAACAAAAAAAGTCTTGGAAACCTCAAATCACAATGGTTGATAGGGCAGCCTCAAAGAAACTGGGAGTTCTGTTTAGACTGCGTGTCTTTTTTCCCTCTTCTCAGTTATTCCAACTATACAAGAGCCTCATCCGCCCGTGCATGGAGCACTGCTTTCATATTTGGTGGGGGGAGGGCTCTGGTTTCACCCGGCTTTTGGACAAGGTCGAGTCAAAGGCCAAAAGGCTTATAACCTATTCTGTATTTTCCAATTCACTTGACCCTCTATCTTTGCGAAGCGATGTTGGAACTTTTTTTTCTATAGGTACCACAGCAGCAAGTGCTCGAGAGAGCCGACCACTCGCGTATCATCGCCTTTATGACGTCTTCGTAGAATAAGGTGCGGCGCAGTGTATGCACACCAGTTTTGTGTAGACATCGGAACTCCAGGCTTGTTCGCAGTGGTGCTTTCTTCTTTCCAGCCACTTCTGTTCTGTGGAATTCTATTCCATCTTTGGTGTTTCCCGTTGAATTTAATCTCCTTCACTTTAAGTCCTGCGTCTGTGCTCATTTGCGTTAGATGACGACACTTCCAATGTTTTAACACCCCTCTCCTTGAATAAGGCTCTGCCCGTGAGGAGTGGTGAAAATTGTATCTAATATATATATATATATATATATATATATATATATATATATATATAACTTAAATACTTTCTACCTATATATATATATATATATATCTATATATATATATATATATACTTATATATATATGATAATAAAGGAGATTATGTCATAGGAACCCAAACCAACTAATGTGAAAAAATTTGAATTTTGAAAAGGGAGATGATTATTGATTTTGAATTTTTGAAGACAGTCCGTGATAAGTTACAAGGAAAATTGTGTTTGAGTCGGGAGAATTGCGATGTCGTTTGGAGAACAGAAAAGTTAGGAAACGACCAAGTAGAACGCAGGAGGCGGTAACAGTTGAATAAGTTTGTGTTTTTTTTAAAGTGTTAAAGTTTTGACGATTAAATTTTATGGTTTGCTATTTTGTGCATTTGAAGGAACGAATCCGAGGCTGGTGATCGGCAGATTCAGGCTTTGTTTCTTTTGGGGAATTGGCGGGATCGACTCGTCCAGGTGGAGGGAGGTCCACAGGAGCTGGCCAGATTTGCAGTATTAGGGCGGTTCCTGACTGAAGGTTTCAGAGTGCGACTGGAGCGGCGAGGTGGATTGACCAAAATTTGATCGAGGAGAGATCCGACGAGGAACTGAGAGGACGAGGTTTTGGGTTTGTTATTGCCATTTGCACTGTGATTACTTGTAAGTTTATTTTATGTTGTTATAATGGGAATCTTGAACAAATATACTACGTAGAGGTGTTTGTTATTAGGGTTAAAGTTACAGGAATTGTTTTAAGGTTACTGTGAATTTTGAGGAGTAAGTTACACAGTTTATCGATGGAATTATTAAGGTTAAAGCTACAGGAATTGTTTCATGGAAATTGATAATTGCTCATTTTTGTTATATAAAGAAACTGTTTATTTTAGATGATACTGATTTTAATGCTTTTAAGAAAATGATTATTTATTGTTTTGAAAGTGGTGTCTTTAAATTTTATTTTGCGAAAATCTTGCTTATTTTAATCCTCATTATTGTTGCAACTAAAAGGTGTATCGTTTTATAGTTAAATGAAAGGCCGATCGGTTACAATATATATATATATATATATATATATATATATATATATATATATATATATATATATATATATATATATATATATATATATATATATATATATATATATATATATATATACTATCTTTGCTGCTGCTAACTCTAACTCATATGCTATATATATATATTTCTTTATGCTCCAGCAGATGTGGAGTTAGGGTGTGTAACACATTACGGAAATCCAAGGAATGCATAAGAATTCCTAGGGTTTATAAATAAGTGGTGGGGTCACAACCCAACTACCACTGTCCCTTCAGTCGCCTCTTACAGAAACGCATAACATACGCAATGAGAATTCCTTCTCCCCCACATATATATATATATATATATGTATATATATATATATATATATATAACATATATATATATATATATATATATATATATCTTTAATATATATATATATATCTATATACTATATATATATATAATATATATACATATATATAGCATAGTTAAGGGATAGGCTGGGTAGGCAGTGCCTCTCTTATTTTTAAGAACAAAATAATTTAAAAGAAAAAAACATCAACGAATATAAAAAATGTTAATATAATAAGAAACCATAAGAAAATTAAACTACAAAATCGTAAAGAAATATAAACAAAAAATGAGCTATTTATGCTTTGCCTGCCTATCTACTGCATAACTTGCCTACCTAAGGTACGCGTAGCTGAAATAAAATATCTCCTATATTTGCAATGATATTAAGACAGGCGAGCCTGCTCTTCGTTTGGCGTTGTTGCCATATATCGGGTATTTTTTAAATTTTCTTTGGAAACCGTTTTTCGCTTGCAATTTTAATTAATCTCATTATTTATTTATTTATTTATTTATTTATTTATTTATTTATTTATTTATTTATTTTTATTATTTATATATAAATATAAAAATACAACAACTCAAACATTATACAGTATATATATATATAT
>JABUQX010025112.1:0-52500 GCA_015478945.1 Trachelipus rathkii | reverse complement strand
ACATACCTACAGTATTAATTAAATAAAGTTTACTCAAATACCTCAAAAAAAAAAAAAAAAAAAAAAAAAAAAAAAAAAAAAAAAAAAAAAAAAAAACAAAAATAAAAATATATATATATATATATATATATATATATATATATATATATATATATATATATATATATATTATATATATTATATAATATATATATATATATATATAATATATATATATCACATTTACATACATTACATACATACATACATACATACATACATACATAATATATATATATGTGCATTTAAAAAAAAATATATATATAGATAAATAATTGTAAACAATAAAAATATATTATATATATATACTATATAATATATATATATATATATATATTGCTTTTATATTGCAATTAAAGTACCACAGTTCATTTTTTCAACTCGCTGGTAAGACAGTGGACAAGTTCTTAAAAAATAAATGGCACTTGTTTGAATAATTAGACTGTCACATATATTCTTCTGTAAGTAACATGGATATCTGATCGACCCTTAGATTAACTTCTCGAATTACTGCTGATTCAAATTACTATATGAAGTTGGTAAACATCTTAACATCTCCAAAATTATTTTCTACTAGGAAAAGGAATTTTTGATTGATGATGGAACAATGAGTCATGAATCCCTGCTCTTTCAGTGATTGGAAGGATAGTTGGCCAATACAACAAAAATCATTATTTCGGATTCAAGCTGTGATTATGGGTCATTGGTATTGCCAAATCTTTTTTTGAGAAAAATTGTCCCTCAAGACTCCACTTGTTTCACGGCTTAGAATCTTTCCGTTATTTATGGGGATTCTTCCTCTGTTTCATAGAAATAATACGGACCTCTCTTTTACTATCCAAATGGTTTGACTTGTGATATCCTCTTTTGTGATGATTTTCCATATGTTTAGGAAGTTTCATTGTATTAAATTTTTTGGTGTTACTACCTCATTTATTTTCTATCGCATATTTTACACTCTTATTATAGATTTTGTAACATCATTAATAATAAAAAATCTTTTACAAATGAAAGCATTTTAAAACAAATTTGGGAAATAGGTTATGATGACAAATATGCAGTCAACTAATCAATAAAATTTTTATCAAAATCTGCTTTATACTATATAATATATATAATATATATATAATATTATATTATATATATAATATATATACTATATATATATATATATATATATATATATATATATATATATATATACCATATATATATATATATATATATATAAAGATTTTATATTGAAAGTTATAAAAAAATATTTTTTTACATTTCTTTATAGGTAAAGGAAAGTTTATTTGAAATTCCAGTTCAGGCAGGAATTCCGGCCAGATTTTTTTGGGTTATTGGGTTTTTGGGTTATTGAAAGTTATACAAAAATATTTTTTTACATTTCTTTATAGGTAAAGGAAAGTTTATTTGAAATTCCGGTCCCGGCCGGAACTGAAAATTTCAGTTCCGGTACACCCCTAATCAGAATCAATCTCTTCTGCAGTTCTATGAATATTATTATTATTCAGCCACAGGAAAAGGGGCAACAATTTTATTATTATGTCAGCTACTACAGAAGCTATGTAAGGGTTTATTAGTGAATGGCTTCTTAGGAGGATACGAGAAGTGCTTTAGGAAACGGTGCTGCTGCTAAAGGTTACAATTTTAATTCACATAATAAAATCTGCACACCTGACTGAGTTGGGGTGTGAACTGGCGATCGCGTGGGCGAACCGTAAGGAGAGCGCTGAGGGGTGGTCGCCGCTAGAATAAAATGAAAATATTATTATTTATCTTAAAGCATAAGATCAAAATATAAGAATAAATATAATACCACAACAAATCATACACAAAAAAAATATGATTATTAAGAGATAATGATATAAAAAAACAGCATGAACACAAATAACTCTTCTGAAAGAAAATATAACGTTAAGAACCTACAATAAAGTTTAAATAAAATTTCATCTTCAATTTTGTTAATGTTACTCTTCTGTTTGAAAGAATCGTGATAAACTTAAAATAGGCGCTTTTGATGATATATCATCATTATGAAAAATAATACAATGAAAAATTAAAACTCATTTTCCTCTATATCACTTTGATATATATATATATATATATATATATATACTGATAATATATATTATATAATATATATACTATATATATATTTATATATATATATAATATTATATATATAATATATAATATATATATAAAATATAATATATATATATGATACATATAATATATACAAAGGTGGGCATTAACGCGTTAAAGCGTTAATCCGTTAATTAACTCGTTAACTTTTTCGTTAACTTTTAACGCTTTCGTTAATTTCGAAAAGAAGTAACGGCTATTAACGAGTTACATTTGTGAATTAACGTTAACGAGTTAAAATTTTCCCCTACATTCGTTAACCGTTACCTTAATTTACGAGTTTATAAAATATTTTCTTATCAGATTTTAAATTGTATTATATTCGATTTCGATAAGAGAGAAACTTTTTTTTTTCCAAAATTTCCCAAACGCTCCTTTCAATGGTCTCAAAAATGTGTTATCTTTACTCGGTTATTATCCCGTTAGAATTTTAACATAGGAGTTGGAAAAAATCCGAGTTTGAGGGAAACTGTGCTTACGTGCTGACACCGCCCTTCGTTCAACTATATTCTTTATGTCTTAATACTAGCACTTTCCCTCAGTTTTGAAAGCACGCACATGTCCAACCTATTCCGGAAAAAAAAGAAGTCGCTCTGATCCTTCAACTATCGCCCTATAGCTCTCACTTGTATCTATCTAAAGATCTTTTGAAACCCTTCTCAACTCTCACTTCTTAGACCTTCTGGAATCTCATTTTTTCTCTTCTTCCGATTGCCAGTAATGGCTTTTGGTGTTCAAGGGTCTACTGGCGAAATTCTTCGCCTAATTAACGCATTTATTGGTTTTTCCTGGCTCCTTAGAAACTACGGCAGACTTGCGTAGTGGCGCTTGAAATATTCCAAAGCATTTGACCGGGATATGCAGCATTATTGCTCTCCACAACTCCCCTCCTTCTCTTTGACTTATTATGTCTTGCTTCTTTTCAAGTCGCTAAACATCGCCTCTGGTTGATTTAGCGACTTCTTCTTTTCTGTCAATAGTGAGTTCCTCAGGGTGTTCTGTCTTATCTCCTCTTTATTCCTACTTTTCATTAATGATCTTTCTCACCTGCACATCAACTCTATCCACTCATATTTGCCGATGACTCGACCTTCATTCTTAAACTCATTTCAGTTCTGCTCCATTTTTTTACTTCATGAATTGCCTCTCGTCTTAATTTTTCCGATTCTATCTCGCTGATCTAGACAATAGAATTGCGGGTGGGGTCGTCTCAACTTTGGTGAAATCAATTCTTTAAAAAAAACCCTTCTACAAATTATCCCGTCTAAAATACCTTCTAAACTTTTCCTATCTCTTTGACTGTTCTCACGTCTCTCCTGTTGACAATACTTGGCCATCTTGGCCTTAAAACATAAACCAAAAAAATATCTTGGAAACCTCACATCACAACGGTTTGTGGGGCGGCCTCAAAGAACTGGGAGTTCTGTTTTAGACTGCGAGACTTTTTTTTCTCTCTCAGTTAATCCAGATATACAAAGGTCTCATCCGGCCCTTGTATAGAGTACTGTTCTCATATCTGGGGGACTCTGGTTTCCCCCGGCTTTGGACAGGGCGAGTCAAAAGCCAAAAGGCTTATAAACTGGTTATGTACTTCCAGTTCACTTGACCCTCTATTCTTTGCGGCGCGCATGTGGTCTTTATCATCTTTTCTAATAGGTATCGCCAGCGGCAGGTGTTCGAGGGAAATTACCACTTGCGTACCACCACCTACGACGCCCTAGTAGCAAAAGGGGTGCTGTATCCTGCGCACGAGTTTTGTGTTGATATTGGTAACTCCAGGCTAGTTCGCTGGGTGCTTCCTTCTTTCCTGCCACCATTGTCTGTGGAACTCTCTTCCATCTTCTTGTTTTCCTGCTGAATTTAATACTCCCTCCACTTTAAAAGGCCTGCATTCATGCGTCATGTTCATCTGGCGTAATTTTGCACCTAACGGATGAAATTTTGGCGTGCACCACCCCTCCTTTGAATTAGGGCTCTGCCCGTGAGTGGTGTAAAACTGTTTTAAAAAAAAAAAAAAAAAAAAAAAAAATTTGAAGACGGTAACGTTAACTTCCGCTACATTCTTTACCGATAAACGCTTTAATGATTAACGCCGTTAGTTTTTTTGTTAACGATTAAGGATTAACGGCGTTAACTTTCTCATTAACGTTGCCATCCTTTTTACGTAATATAGATATACTATATATATAATATATATATATAATATATATATATATATATATATATATATATTATATATAATATATATATAGTATATATATATATATATATATATATATATATATATATTATAATATATATAATAATATTAATATATATTATATTATATAAATATATATTATATATATATATAATACTATATATATATATATATATATATAAATATATATATATAATATAAGTATATATATATATATATATATAATATATATATATATATATTATATAATATATATCATATATATATAATATATATATATATAATATATATATATATATAAGTATATATATATATATATAATAATATATAAATATATATATATATATATACTATATACTATATTATTACTATATTATATTATATACTAATATAATATATATATATATATATATGCGATTGATTTGTTCCTAGGGAACCTCAATTTAAAGATGAAAAGGAAGACAAACACCGAGGAGAGTGCCATAATATATTAAGAACGTTTCGCGCTATAGCTAAGCGCATCATCAGCTATAAGTAAATAATAAAATATAAATGAACAATGTCAATAATATTTACGATTATAATCGTAAATATTATTAAAGACCCCTTTGGTATCCGCTGCACAACAATTAATTCAGCTGCTCCACTCTCGTAAGAAATAAATTACACTATTACACGCCTCCTCCTTCCGGAGCTGTTCTAGGTACCTCCCGGATGTCATTCGGCAAGGTCGCCTCTCATCAACTTATTATTTATTATCCTGCTCTCCGACAAGGTTTCCGGTCTTACTGGCAGTAATTAGCGAAGGGCGAAACTTAGAAATACAAAGCCAAACATTGGTGATTGATCTTCCTCTCACCGATGAGCGCTTACACGCCTCCGCATTGGCCACATCAATATCACTCCCAACCACTACATGTCACGGGATTCTCCTCCCATCTGTAAATTTTGCCGTCGCCATTCTCCGCAATCTGTTCACCATTATCTTCATTGATTGTCCTTGACTGGACCCCATTCGCTGTCATTTTCCTACTCTATGGTCTATAACACCTTCTAAATGGTTATCCCCTATCTTGTTTTAATCTTCCTACTTTAATAGTAACTATTTTCTCTTATCTCCAAGAACTGAATATTCCTCACAACATAATTTTGTTATGCAATATTAGGACTTTATATAATGTAAGAATACCTTTTAATTTATTTTTGACTCAATATCCATTTTGCCATCTAAATTTTCTTTTGCGACATTTAAAATAAGTATGAGCCAGGACCCACCCAAGGCTTTGATTATTCAACCCAGTGTGGCCGCTTCCTTGTGGGCCGTGGTGGATCCTGTACATAATAAATAAATAAATAAATAAATAAATAAATAAATATATATATATATATATATATATATATATATATATATATATAAATATATATATATATTATATATATATAGATATATATATATATAACGATATATAAATATATATATATATATATATTATATATATAGAGAGAGAGAGAGAGAGAGAGAGAGGTGATTGTGGAGTCCAGGTCAAATTCACTTATTTATATTAGTAGCTAGTTTCCAGTGTGGACAAAAACCTAGAATGGAATTCTTATTCTATATAGAATAAGATAGTACATTCATTTATTAATGTTGCGACTGCATAGTAAATGTATTTTTTTATGTTTATCTTTTTACTCATGGGTTAAACGGATAACTAAAACATTTCTATCTTTTCAGTAGTTATACTCATGATTGATTAATATATTTTCTGATTTGGATAAACTTTATGATAAAAATTAAAGCAACACTGTTTGCTAAAAGTGTCCAAAAAAATAGATGATTCCTTATCTTTCTGAAACTTAACGTGTATATGAACCATGAACACAGAAACCATTTTTACATATCCATGTTAGGATCGCAGTCATAGCAGGTCAGTGGATCATGTTCTTAATCTAAAATTAAACTATAATTAAATAACTATTACATTAAAATTAAATAAAACAAGTAATGATATTCATCATATTCCCTTGTTTACAGTACTTACCCAAGGTTTCCATTGAGATTCATCAACCCCCTTTGATTTCTTCTGAATCCATTCATGAATCATTCTTAAGCAAGACCCCTCACCGACGTTCTTATCGTTAGGGTAAGGTCTCCTATTTTCATATTTAAATAAACTCACTTTAATATAATTGTTCTTCATAATTATAACTTGAGGATAAACGTAAAATAACTTAACTTTCTAAAAGTAATTTACCTATATTTTTATAGTGGTTTTTTTTAATATTTAGTCTTACATTCTAGGGACATCCCCAGATCATTTTAATTTCCTGGTCATTCTTGACCTGTGATGAATATTCCTAGAAGTTCTTTGTTCTGAATCCCATCTTGGTTGACCGTTGGAACAAGTTCTCCCCAAAAATCCAATCCCAATCAAAGGAAATTTTAAGTTTAAATCTTAATTTGGAGTTTCAAAATCCTTCTCCTAAATCTTGACTACAAGTCACCTCGGACTATTATTAACTAATTTACCAGTGTGGCGTTTACGGACCCCGTAACAATTACCCTGTCTCCTCGGACAGTGGTGATGTTATCCCAATTGGATAACATTCATTTGTATCAGGTAACATTCCTCACACACATAGATAGAATTAAGATAAGTCTATATTTTATTTTAAAGCTTTATTTAGTTTTTAAAAGAATGAATTTCACCAAGTTTGATGATCACTATGATAACAAATCACCACAAGCCCACCGCAAACATAACATTCCACAACTTATCATGAGTACTGAGAGTCTGATCTGCTTCGACGTAAATCATAAAGCTTATCCCTCTAGTACTCTTCACGCGACAATCAGATCGACAAAAATACCAGGATAAGGAAGGTATGGCCCCAATTCTAGAAGTAAAAATTGAAGCCCAAACCTGAAATGAGTGAAGAAATGAAGCGTTGTCCGAAAGTCCGAATGTAATACATAACCATAACTGCTCTCGATACTTGTTGTTGTATATAGGTGAAAATTTAAACTTATCTTTTACTTCTCATTATCTTTTTGTTATCAGAAATTTAGATGTTTTCAGCTTTTTTTCATGGTTTTTTTTTATTTTGTGTTTGTATTCACAACCTGATGCATTAATGAAAGTTTACCTTAGACCTGTGTAATTATATAAAATGTTGTAGGATCTACAGACGTGGGACACAGAACTAACCAAACCGAAACCCCTGGCGAGCGATTTGACGTATCTCAAAGCCCATCTATGACAGAAAAATAGGGTAAGGTCCCTCCCATACACTGAGTTCACTCTTAACGGCCGTTCAAACATATTATCGAGAGGGAGTCGTACAACGGGGCTATTCTGCATTATTAGGGCCTGAATCAGACTTTGGGCAAATGCACCAATGAATGACAGAACTGTCCAAAATGGAAATATCTCTCAACCTCAGGTAAGTAAAGGATGCAACCTAAAAAGAAAATTCTTTGTGTAAATTTGTGCTCACAATTGAGGCTTAATATTCGTAAATAATGTGATAAATGAAACTGTATTAATCTTCCATTTGAGAGGATTCAGACTGAACATGCGTAATACATTTATTCAGTGTTCCCTGCTCACTTGGTTCCTCCACTAAGCTCATTATATTATACTCAGGTATATTTCATAATAATATGCTATTTGAGAATTTAATATATTATCTATAAAAGTACTAGCCAATACTAACGCTCACATAAGTATCTGACTAAACTCAGTAGTTTTACTTTACAATATGAGAGTACTATAGGTAAAACCAATATAATAATCGGTTTTTATATTAATTATTATTTATTTAAAATATTTAAGGAAAGTAATAATTATCGCCTAGTTAAGACCTATTATGAATCACCAATAATAACCTACTAATTATACTTGGACAATATCGTAGAATAAGAAAGAAATTGAATAGGATTACCAGAAAGGTATTACTAAGAAGTGAGAGTTATATATATATGTGAAGTAGAGTTTACAAAGATCTTTTAGATTTAGAATACCATAAGTGTGAGATCATTATATAGGGTCATAAATAGTCATATATGATAAGATTTCAGAGCGTAACTATTCTTTTTATTTTTATCCGTATAAAGTATTAGTATTCTCTGGAACTACAGGCAATTTGTGTGTCCGTTTTTTCGTGCCAGATTATATCCCTCGAATAAAGTAGCGGATAGAATTTACATATAGTGAATTCGTTATTGAATTTAGTTTTTAAATGATAACCGAATAACAATGGACTGAAATGAAAAAAAATTCAAATTTAATATATTTTCATATAGACAAATAACTGTTAACTATGGTTTATCTTATTTCGTGTGTACGACTTTAACTTTCATAATGCACTCTCTCACAATCATTTTTAAAACAGTAATATGTGAATATAATTGTGGGCTTGTCGCACCTTAGTTAAGCAGTACTATATACCTCACTCTCACAAAGTAACCTCGAGAAAAAAATTTTATAACCAACTCTATTGTTAATAATTACTTAAAGCTCGGATAAAGATAAAATCCACGCTCATAATTTAAAAGAATTAAACACAATTTTGTGAGTTCCATGGACATATGATAAGCAGTTATTAAAGAGACTAATTCTTCTACATAGCAAGAACATAATAAACTAAAAGTTTCTCTCATTTAAGTCACACCCGAATTTTTCTTCTTATAAATAAGAGAAAAAATTATTTGAAATTTAAAATAAAAATTTTATTATCTATTAAAAAAAAAAAATTAATTTAATATATTTCTAAGAAGATTATATGCATAAATAATTTATTAATTAAAAAAGTATCGTCTTAATTAAATAAGAATTTAAAAGTGAAATTAAAATTTTGCAATTTAATTCTATATAAACAAAAAAGCAATTGGGACGGTTCGGTAAACCTATCCACTGATTTTTTGATAAGAGACGCGGTTTAATTAAACAAAATGAGAATTAGGTTTATATTTTTTATATTATTTTTAGTACTCTCTAAAGAAAAAAGTTAGAGGTGGATAGGAGACGTTAATGTACACGAAATTTGTTTATACTTTCTGAATAAGCCGTTCTACATTTCTAATTTATTCGATATGGAATGATTAACGAGAAAAAGCGTATGGAAAAAAGTTAGAAAACGAGAAACCATATGAATAGTATTGAAAGGTAACTCGAGCTTATTTGATGATAAAGGAGCGCTAATAAAAACACGCACAAGTTACTATTTCAGCGAGTTTAAATTAGTGGCAAAAACAACTCACAACCTCCAAATTGACCATAAAAGTTTACATTAAACAATATTTATATAAAATGATTTTTTAATAGAAAAAAAAATATAATAAAAAAACAAAATTTATATTTATAATTTACATTAAAAATATTTTTATTTGTATAAGTGAATTATCTCTTATTTGTAAAATGACTATTCAGAAAATGCAATATAATTATTGGACCAAAAATTAAAGCCTGACAAATAAATAATTTAATATTGTGAAAAGATAAACGTATAGTCTTTACATAAAATATTAATATTGATTATTTATATTAATTCAGAGATAGCGTAAAGTGGTAAAATTTTCTATTTACCATCATATCATTAAAAAACGTGTAAAAATCGCTATAAAAATACTTATATTATTCAGGCTAGTATAGTAACTGCTAAAAACTCTACTAGGTAACGCATTATAAATATATAAAAACAAATCCCTTAGTGTGCTAATCTAGTGTAAAATAAATATATATATAGTATTAGATTCAAAATTAATTATCATGTTTAAAAGGAGCACTAAAAGTTAGGGGAGAAAGAAATTCTAAAGCTTGATTATATTGTCATAGCTTTCTAGCAATTCATAGAAATGGTATATTTTCTTTTCATAAAATGTACAAATCAAACATAATGAAGAAAAACAAGTAAATAAATACACATACGCTACGACAAAGGCGGATAACCTCAATCAAACTTTTCAGCAAAGTCCTATTTTTTGGTAAGAATGGACATTCTCTCGACTTAATCATAATACTCAAAATACATAATAATGTTCACCACGTTAATGTAAATAATGAAAATACATTATAATCTCACACAAAATTCTACATAGAGAGAAAAACTGTTTATTTTTATCTTTAAATTTTAAAACGTCATTATTTGAGTTAATAGTTTATATATATATACTTAGTAAATCACTAATATATATATATATTATAATTATTTTCATTTCTAAGAAGAATATATAGTTTATAATTATTTTAGTATTATTTTTATTAAGCTATTAGGTATTTATTTTTATTATATATATATATTATATATGATATATATATGATTATACTATAATTATATATATATACTTTATAATAATAATCATAATATTTTATTTATTTATAGGTGTATATTATTATTGTTATATATATTAAATTATTATATATATAATATTAGTATATATATATAATATATATATATATATATATATATAATATAATTTTAATATAAAAATAAAATAAAGGAATTTTTTAAATTTATACACTAGTGAATTTCATATCATATATATTGTGTGAATTAATTTTCTTATATATATATATTTATTTAGATTATTAAAAATATGCTATTATTTAATTAAGATATTAATAATATTTAATATAATATATTATTACATTTTATTTCTAGTACGGCGACACCCCTTCAGCGCTCTCCTGTACGGTTCGCCCACGCGATCGCCCAGTTCACACCCCACTCAGTCTATGTTGTCATAATTGAATTAAATATTGTAAATACTATGGCAGCAGCCACGTTTCCTAAAGCAAGCCTTCTCGTATCCTTCTTAAGATATATAAGCCATTTCACAATATAAATAACACTCACTATTATATACATAGCTTCTGTAGTAGCTGAATAATTAATAATAAAATTATTAGTTATATATAGCCCCTTTTATATCATGTAGGACTGAATAATTTAATTAATTTAATCTCATAAGATATATTAACAACAAATAGACTATGACCATATGTGGCAGAGATTATATATATATATGTAATATATATATATATATATAGATATTATATTATATATATATATGTACTCGGAATCTGAAATTTCTATAATGATTATCCTCGCGAACTCGGTATATACTATATATATATAATCCAAATTATATATAAAACTCCCTATTAGTGTAGTGAGACCCCTTATAAGCAAGAAATGATATAGAAAAAAATATGAATAAATAGTCTTATAATTTTGTGTATACAATAAACTTAGTGATTGACAAGAACTATACCTCCCAATTTAAGACATAAAACTTCTGTAATTTTAATTCTCAAAAAGAATCAAACTATTAGGCTGCACGGAAAATATTTTCTTAATGAGTACTGGAACTGAGTATCAAAATAACGTGGTATCACTGGGATTTAAACCCTTTTTTAAATTAAAGAATTGTTTTACCATAGACAAATATACGGAGTGAGCGTCACGTCCTTTCCTGTTTTTGAGTACAAGATCTCGTTCCATACTACACGAATAAGTATCAGAAAAGAAATGTTTTCGGATAACGAATTATACAACTCGGGCGCATTCGCTATATTTCATTCAATTATTTTCACTATACCCATATAATATTTGAGTAAAAATCAAGCATAAGTCTGACAGAAGAAATCAATCAGTCTTAAAACTCAAAATAAATAATCATTAAATCTCTTAAACCACTGTTCGTAACAACTCATAACCATATAACAATGAAATATAATTATAACCCTTCTACTAAATCGTCATTAGTAATCACCATTAAATATATGTAACATCTTCTCACGTATAAACTCTATAGCATTTAAACAATGATAAAAAATGATACAAATATAAAAATATACAACGTAAGTGAAATCAGATATAAAATATTGATAATACACCATATACAATATCACTAAACTACACAAAACCATAAATCACTAATATACCTAAATCTATATAATACAAACAACCTACAATAATATAATATACTAATAGTAAATAATAACTAATTAACTAATATTATATATATATATATATAATATATAATATTATATTAATATATATAAGCAGATTTTGATAAATAAATATTTATTTAATATCTATATATAATTCGATAGCATATTCTATTAGTTCATAAATATATAAAATCAATATCAGCGATTTTGATGTTTTATATTATTAATGTGACTCTCACTTGTGCTAAAATAAAGAAGAGCTTTAGTGTTATATTTATACCTATACCTTATTATATGTTACAATACAACTAATTGAATGGACAAAACAGTTTTATGCATGGAGTGAAGTGTATGAGATCATAGTAGTCGATAGAAAAACTCTGAATAATTGCCATATGTACCTTAATCTTTGTAAATAAATTTCATTATAAAACCACACCTTGTGTACCACTATCCCAAAAAATTTTAAAAACATATTTCCATATATTGACAATAGCCTTCAACATAAATACTAAATTGAATCGAGAGAATCATCACCAGGAAGGAGAAATACCTAGTGTATAAAGTTTCTAATAAATTTATTATGGTATCGGATTAGTAAATGAGCAAGAGCGTGCGAACCATAGCCTCGTGGAGAGTATTTTTCTATGAATGCGTAGTGGGACGGCACGCATCAGACCATGTATAAACGTAGTATAGCGATATTAATTATCCGGCTCTCTCTCGTGAAATTCTATATCGTAGTCTTAATGTGTCGAGCGAAAATATGATATCTCATTGCGTTACATAATTGATTATATCGATTTTATTTGGAACTCGATAGTATACATACTCTGTAGAACATGACCACTCTCTTCTCAAAAAATCCTGACTCACGAGCACCAATTCATCTTGTTCTCTCATATCAGAAATATACTCACACATGATTTTATTGCAATGGAGTTAACCATTCCATTCACAATCACTTGAAGAGCAGATTCATAGAACTCATGTTACATCATCAATTTAAAATATCTTAATTCTAGTAGATAAACATTTTGGAGAGAATTTGTAACCAACTTCATTCTGAGATAAAATTGAGATCAGCAGTATTCCCGAGGAATATCTCAAATGATGAAGAGAGAAATAAAATCATTAACTTACGATGTACTTTATTATGGACCAGTCATTAGGATATGTTACATACTAGACCATTTATTGAATTATTGAGAACTGCCTCTAAACCTGGCGAGCAATTTGACCCAGATGAGTTTGATAGTAAAATTTGATATGCCAATTATTCTAGGTGAATGTAAATAACCATTATTTCTTATCACTAAACGGTACTATCGCTAGCTCGCAAATGAACTTTGTTATAAAAATAAATAGTCTAATAGCATATAAATAATGGCTATATTTACTTATTATGTGGAATTCTCCATAGAGTTTGAATGACCTATCTTCCACCAATCTAAACATTTTTATGTATATTAAATATAATACTTCTTGATACTCTATTTTAATATTGCCAATATAAAGCGAATAAAATTCATTGATTAATAAAAATTAAGTTATTTTCTAAAAATAAGGATTTTTGGTAGGCCTTGACCCCTCCCCCTTTTGTGGCTAACACATTTTTTCAACTTTTTCAGTTGATGTACACCTGTATCTAAATTATAAATTGTATTACCAAAATTTATTACAGTAAGTTAGTTTTTAATATTAATTTATATAATATATATATATATATTATATATATATAGTAGTTATATATAATATAATATATTATATATATTATTAATATATATATATATATTATTAATATATATATATATATTATAAGATATATAATATATTATATATATATATATATATATATATACATATAATATATATATATATATTAATATGTATTAGTATGTTTATTGTTATAAATATATTATGTAGATTGTGTAATGTATATATTGTGTAATATTTAATAATATATATATATATATATATATTAATATTAATATATTATATATTAATATATATATATATATTAATATAATAATATAGTTAAATAATATATATTAATTATATATATATATATATAATATATAATAATATATATTATATATATATATATATGTAAAGGAGTTGGTTGAGCCATCCCCCTTTTTCATCATTGAATTGAAGTGAAGTTTTTGTTTAGTATCAATAAACTAATAAATCTACCCAATAGAAAACTGTTGGGTTTTCTTTAAATTATAGCAGTATATTGACTAAGAGAAGGAAATCTGCTGTATTAGTAACTGACTGTTGATATTATTTCATATTATTAATTTTTATAAATTATCACTGTTAATTATTTCTATATATTCTCTTGTACCTTTTTGTTTATATTATAATATCTAGTCCTAATCTTTTCAAGGGTATTTTGAGTTATAGCTTTATCATAATAATTATAAATATTGTTTTATAACTAGTATGTTAAAATGGAGTACTATCCTAAAATAATATTCTTGTTAAGCTGTTAACAGAATTGAGAATGGATTACAAAGCTTAAGGTACCATACTTAGATGTCATACATCCTTCACTTTTGTATATTGGTTATGTCTAACTAATTCTACAAATATACGATGTAGGGAACTTTTTCGTGGTCTCATATTGTTAAAGCAGTTAATAGAATATTTCCAATTTTCTTCTCTGCCAAAAGTTTTTCCACGATACACTGTCAAAAGATTATTACTAAACGCTTTTAATTATTTTGCTCACGGAAGCAATTCGTGGACACGATGAGATCTTTATGAGATAAAAAATTGACCTTCCCAATCGAGAACCTGCGCGTTAAAAGAAAATAAATTATAAATTATAAGTTATAAATAAATGCTCAATACTAAATACGACTTCATTTAACAGTATTGATGGGAAGTCTTCATTGAAGTCCTTCACATCCTATTGACTTCACATCCTATTGACTTCCACATCGTATGGAAAATCAAAGGAACCAAACAAAAACCCCCAGATTGCTGATTTCACACAGCTCGGGTAAGTAAATGATATTTCCTCTTGTATTAATAATTTTTTAAGTATACTCATACTAAATGAAGAAAAATTACTTTTTTAATATGTGAGAGTGAAAGACAAGAAATGTATAATGTTTTAATAAATATTACGATAACTATTCATTTTTCTTTGTTGCGTGAAGTATATTTATTAGTTAAACTTGAGAGTTATATAAAAATTCGCGATCTCAGTGAGAGAAAACTTGCCTGAGCCAATTATCAATATGTTCTTTTTTCTCAAATATTCCGCGCTCACTTTTGTAGTTTTTTCTAAGTATTTATATATTTCTCTTAAGACTCATGTATAAAACCTACCTCGTATAGATCATTACTTATGTCTCCACTCAGCTTTTATATTTTTGCTATTTTCTGCTTAAAACGGTGAACTTATATCTCACCTTATGATTTTAGTAGATTGCTCTCGACTAATCTGCTATTAAAGAGAGAAACACATTCTTAACAGTTAAGTGACACGAATGCGATCCTCTCCTGATCAATCCTCAGAAAGACCTTATACAATCTCATTAACAATAGACTTTAAGTGAATAATGTTTTATATATCTATTTACTTAGTGTGTGTTCCTTAAGGACTAACTTATACTAAATATAAATTCTATTATAATTTTATTATTTAAATTATATTAAATCTATCCTATTAAATAGTAAACATAGTAAACAAATCACAGTGTTATATAGATAGTTCACTAAACTAACTGATCAATATAATTCCATTAATTAATATCTTATATTTTGTATTTACCAATTATTTTAATAGTTTCATGGACTGAATGACTCGACATTTAATCTTATTTGCGGAACTCTTTCAATATAGAGTAACTCACTGATTATAATATTAAATTATGAACTAATAAAGTTTTAATAATAGATCATTAACTGAAAGTTGTGTAATTTTCTGATTCCTCCCCATCGGATTGCCAAAAAAGTAATCCAGTCTTAATATTTTCTTTCCGACTTCACGGATACGAAAATATTTCCCTATTCACGACTGTATATATTCATTTTCATCTCATCTCTTAAAGTTAAAAATAAAACTATAAAGCTATCCTTTCTTATTTCAATCCCCAAAACGAGGAGTGTTTTAAAACTGTGTCCTCTTCGCCAAAATTAAAGATATCAGAAGCCTATTTGATAATCGCCCTACTCAACAGCACGATACACCTCTAGAAGTCTTAAATTCATAATTAACCCCAGATAGTCCAAAATCAAGATCTCCTAGTCCAAATGCATTGGCTAGTAATATCACATCAGACGGTAAGCAGACAGAAGAAGGACTCATGAGCATTTCCTGTAGTAGTGAGTTATAGTATGAGCCACTATCGTGTAAGAGTGAAATAATCTTAAGAGAAGCGTTCAAAATCCTTGTGGATTCTAGCAAGAATCGTGACATCCATCAGTTACAAGGTCTGAAAATAGATCTTCACCTAGTAGATCTAGAAGTAGAAGATCAAAGAGTAAATTGTACCTTTACTATTACTCTCGGTCTGTATTCCCCTTTTACAATTATTTACTTATTTAGATTGTTTTACTTGTGAATTCTGTTCTGCCATTTGACTCTCATTATGGACACTCTCTCTTGCACTTCTTTGCCTCTTTTGATCCACCTGTGTTTGCTGTTGTTAAATCATTCAGATCCAGAATCAAGAAGCAAATCTGGGAGTATAGATGAATAATTGGGAGTATCTAGACTTTTTGAAAAATTTTTAACCTTCTGTAATGATAATAATCAGATATCTCTCGAACAAGTAATAATTCAATTTGATTGTGAAGAATATACAATACCTATATATTGAAAAAATTCCACGTGTTTTCAGAACCTTTAACAGGTTGCTTTCCATGTGATTCCTCTCATTCCAACGCCTCCGTTAACATACTGATGAGATAAATTAGCTATTATTTTATTTAATTAATAATTTATTATTTAATTATTTAATAATATGCTTAATCATTATTCTGTAATTATATTAGTAATATATTATTATTTACATCTATTAACAAATTTGAGCTCAAAAATAATATATTATATTATATAATGGATAAGTTAAGCCATTTAATTGTAACTGAGAGTGTATATATATATTATATATATATATTATATTATATTAATATATATTATATATATATATATATATATATATATTAAATATAATATATTAATTATATATATTATTAATATAAGATATATATTTATATATATATATATATAGTAATATTAATATATATAGATATATATAAGATATATATATATATAAATATATATATAATATATATTAATATATAAATTAATTAAATATAAATAATAAATTAATAATATATTCATATTATTTGTATATATTTGTATTTATGATTGAGAGGACTATCATCTACTCAAACGAAGGGCATTATAGCTATACTTCCACCTTCCTAGGCAGACATAAATAAATATACTACCCTTCTGGCTATACTAACGATCTCACAGGGTAATGAGTAAACCCACCGGCACGAGAGCTCACCTGTATAATACTAAATAATTTAAATTAAATTAAATATTATATAATAATAATTAATATAATAATAATTAAATATAATAATAATAATAATATATTAATTAAATAAATAATATAAATTAATATAATTAATTCTTCCTGTATATAGAAAGATAATTCTTATCAGGAGAGGCTTATGAAATAACAGACAAACAAATAATTATACATTATATCAATAAAATTTATAAATATAAATAATAATAATATAAATATATAAAAATAATAAAGTAATAAATATTATATATATAATAATTAAATAAAAATTAAATAATTAAATTTAAATAAATAATTAAATTATAGAAAGTTTATGTTATATATAGTGTAGTGAGTTCTATCTTGAGTATTTCTCCTTTTAACTCTAAGGAATACTATTCGTATCCACTTGCGTGGAATCCTTGTTTTATATCTCCAGTTATTTTACTATCATGTCGTTAAACTTGGAGAAGGTGAGGCGTTTATCTCAATATCAGGGAACACGACTCTCTTTCGTGAACGTGGATTTGTTAGCTTCCAATCATAACCCGACATTGAGTAACCCTTTGTTCCTTCATAAGTAGACCCAATAACCTACCTTCCCATATTACCCAATTAGGTAAAATAATATAATAATAATAATAAAACCAATTTAAATAAAGTTTTGCATATTTATGTGTTTATATACATTAATATTATATAATATATATATATATATTATATAATATATAATTATATATATATATTAATTTATAATAATATATAACCTTCTCTTCGGAGGAAAAATTTTTCTACAAAATTACGTACTTTGACTATAAAATTGCTATCTCTAAACAACTAATTCACAGTTTCGGTTGCAGTCATTGAAACTTTAACAACATGATTAATTCTTAATAGAATATGGTATTATCACCTGTAAATTTGAAATTGTTACAATTCTTGGTTAAATATTATAAACTGTTGTCAATTCAGTACTATTTTTGATAGGCTTTTCAGTCTGTAATAAAAAGTATTTAGTGTTATTTATTTTGATCCTTTTTCATCGTTGCTCGCATTAAGGTTACGCGCCTCTTGTAGGGTTATCGAGGGGTAAGGGGGCAGAAAGGTAATCTACGTGTATAATATTTATTCAGAATCTATTATTGTATTTTGTGAAAGTTTCATTTCCCAAACGACCAATTCAGGATGTGTCATTTGTTCATAACGAGTGACAGAAAACGTCACAGAAATTCTCACGAGTAATCATAAACCAGGGCTAAGTGTGTTCTATAATTATTTTTTCTGGTGATTTCTTCAATTTCCTCCCATACGCTTCTCACCAATCAATTACTCCAGATTGTATATTATTCATGATATTTTACCTATCAATTAATTCATCTAGTGAAAATCACGCTATCTCCTTACTAAGAGACACCATTATACATTCAACTAAATTGATATGTAATAAACTATCATAATCTAGTTACTAGTAATATTTATTTTTTAATTTCCTATGGGAATATTGGATATCGTGTTTGTAACAAGATATTTGGCTTCATACATTACCAGACCAGAATTGTTTGAAATTTTTTTTTTTTTTTCATGGTTTCGTGTTTCTTATGTTCAAGTATATTTTTGTTGTTTGAAATACATTTATATTATATACCTTTATAAGTAGTATTCATAATTCATTTGTGAATAATGAACAATTTCATTTATTCATTAACTAGCTAACTAGTAACCATTTCGCGCCAAAAAATTGCGAATCGAGCTCAGGCCTCACTTCTTATCATAACAGCTGCACTTCAGACAGCAATGTCTCCATTAATTTTGTTTTGTTTTCCAGGCCTGCCACGTTAGAACTTCAACTACCAGATCATCTATTATTGTAGCTTAGAGTAATACTTAAATGCCTTGGACAGATCCTATTCCTCAAATGGGAGCTACATTTCCCATTTTAGTATCTATTACAAATTAGATAACCTTCCAGTAGGGACAACAACTACGTCTTTTTTTTATATAGGTAGTTGACGAAATCATTTTAAACTTTTCCTTCGCTGGTTTCATTCTTGTAGAAGAAAAAGTTATATGGTTTGGCCAAAACTGAACATATTTAGGGTACTAATCTCCCTATGTTTTATTTCAGCAATTAACCTCTCTTCTCTCCCGTTTCAGGTATTATTTAGGAAACTTTAAGGCCATTTTTTATTATTTCCGTAATCATTAGTTAATTTTCTGATAAGTGTGTCATGCCAAGGGTAGGAATAGCTTCTTGGTTCTTGATTTTGTTTGTTAGAATTTAATCAAGTATCTTCGTGAGTATCATTACGCTTCCTTTGCAGCGGCATCACTTTTTTGCTTAGCTTCCGCTTTTATTGTCTTGGCTTTTTTCGAATCTCACGCTAATTGCCAATACTTGTTTCTGTCACAAGTTTGGTAATTTCCGCGGTTTGAACAGCAACAATTCTACTAGATTGGCATTTAAATTTTTTTTTTTTTAATTAAAGCCCAGTAAAAATTTAGAACATCTGTAGAAACTGTCGAAAGCTATTGACGGTTAGATATTATTTGGGGTAAATGCTTAAATTGAGTTTTAAAAGCTGGTATTTGCAGCATTTGATAAAAATAATGTGTTTCATTGGGAAATGCAGATTTAAACATGCATAAGGTCATTATTAATAGGGTTTTAGGGTGTTCTTATTGACGTTTTTTATGAAAATTTCAGATTATTAATTTATATAGGCCAAATTTTTTGCCACTTATTTTTTTTACTCTGTTTTATATAAGAAAAATTTTACTTTCTAAAATTACGCTTTTTCTTAGAATTTTTCAACTCATTTACTAAATTGTTAGATCTCTTAAAAGGAACGATTTTACCTTAAATATTCGAAACATGTTGAATTAATTTGTGTAATATCTTAAAATGAGTTTTAACGGGTATTTTTCAGCAATTTTGAAAAAATAATTGTGTTTCATTGAAATCAATTCTCAAAAAAGCAGAAAAGTGAATTTTATTTAAATCAGTTGTTTCTTGGGTGTCTTAAATTGACGGTTTTTTTAATGGAATTTTAATATTTTTTTAATGATCAATTATTTCATTTAGTTGTGAAAGTCTGTTTTAATAAAAATTTTAAACATATTTAAATTAAGCTTTTTTCTTAAATTTTCACATACAATTTAGAACTCTTAAGTAGATTTTTCCTTCCTTAAGCCCTATTTTATACTTTCTTGGGTATTCCTTAAAATTTGGGATTTTAAACGGTAGTTTTCAGCATTTGAAAAAGATAATGTGTTGCATGAAATGCAATTTCAAAAAGCAGAAAAGCACATTTTATTAATAGGTTTAGGTGTCTTTAATTGATGGTTTAAAATGAAATTTTCAATAATTTGTTTTTATATACCAATATTTCAATTAGTTGTGAAAAGCTGTGTTCATAAAAATCTTAACTCTAAAATTAGGCTTTTCTTAAATTTTCTTCCGTTTCAAATTTATTAGAAAATCTTAAAAGTACGATTTTTCCTAAAATTTCAACATTTGAATTATTTGGGGGTAAATCTTAAAATTGAGTTTTTTTTAACGGTATTTTTCATCATTTGAAAAATATATGTTTCATCTTTTAAGGCAATTTCAAAATGCAGAAAAGAGAATTTGTTAATTGTTTTAGGTGTCTTTAAATTGACGTTTTTTAATGAATTTAATATTTGTTTTATATCATATTTCATTAGTTGTGAAAACCTGTTTTAATAAAAATTTAACTTCTAAAGATACGCCGCTTTTTCTTAAATTTTTCACTTTCAAATTTAGAACTATAAAAGTACGATTTTTTCCTAAATTTCACAACATTGTGAAATTATTTGGTAAATCGTTAAATTGAGTTTTTAAAAGGCTATTTTCATTATTTGAATAAAATAATGTGTTGCATTGAAATACAATTTCAAAAAGCGAAAAGAGTATTTATTATAGTTAGGGTGTCTTAATTGAAGTTTTTTAATGAAATTTCAATATTTGTTGTTTATTATATACCAATATTTCATTTAGTTGTGAAAACCTGTTTTAATAAAAAATTTTAACTTCTAAAATTAACGCTTTTTCTTAAAATTTTCACATTAAATTTAGAACTCTTAAAGTAAGATTTCTCCTAAATTTAACATTGACAAATATTTGGTAAATCTTTAAAATTGAGTGAATTAAACAGTATTTTCAGTCATTGAAAAAATAATGTGTTTCATTGAAATGCAATTTCAAAAAGCAGAAAAAGACAATTTATTAATAGTTTTAGGTGTCTTAAATTGACGTTTTTTAATGAAATTTCAATATTTGTTTTAATATATTCAAAAAATTTAACTTCTAAAAATTACGCTTTCTTAAATTTTAACATTACAGATTTAGATGCTCTTAAAAGTACGATTTTTCTAAAATTTTCAACATTTGAAATTATTTGAAAATCTTAAAATTGATGTTTTTTTTACTGTATTTTCAGCATTTGAAAACATATTGTTTCTGCATTTTGAAAATGCATTTCAAAAAGCAGAAAAGTGAATTATTAATAGTTTTAGGTGTCTTAAATTGACGTTTTTAATGAAATTTCAATATTTGTTTTTATATACCAAATATTTTATTAGTTGTAAAAACCTGTTTTAAAAAAAAATTTAACTTCTAAAATAGCTTTTCTTCTTACTAGTTTTGATATTACAAATTTGCAACTCTTAAAAGTACGATTTTTTCCTAAATTTCAACATTGAAATTATTTGGTAAATCTTAAAATTGAGTTTTTAACGGTATTTTCAGCAGTTGAAAAATAATGTGTTTCATTGAAATGCTATCTCAAATAAAGCAGAAAAGAGAATTTATTAATTGTTGTTGGTGTCTTAAATCTGCAGCGTTTTTTTAATGAATATTTCAATATTTTGTTTTTATATAACCAAATATTTCATTAAGTTTTGAAAACAACCTGTTTTAATAAATTTTAACGTTCTAAAATTATCGCTTGTTCTTAAATTGTTCACATTACAATTTTAGAACTCTTTAACAGTATGATTTTTTCCTAAATTCAACATTTGAAATGTATTTGGGTAATCTTAAAATTGTTTTTTACGGTATTTTCACATTTGAAAAAATAATGTGTTTCTTGGAATGCAATTTAGAAAGCATAAAAAGTCAATTTATTTAATAGTTTTTAGTGTTGTAATTGACGTTTTTTAATGAAATTTCAATATCTGTTTTTTATATACCAAATATTTATTAGGTTGTAATAAACCTGTTTTAATAAAAATTACTTTCTATAAATTACACTTTTTCTTAAATTTTTTCAATACAAATTTAGAACAAATATTGCTTTTTTCTTAGTTTTAACTTTTAAATAATTTAATATCTTAGAATTGAGTTTTAACGGTATTTTCAGATTTGTAAAAAGTATAGTGTGTTTCATTTAAATGCAATTTCAAAAAGCAGAAAAGTGAATTGTATTAATAGTTTTTTTAGGTGTCTTAAATTGACGTTTTTTAATGCCAATTTTTTAATATTTTGTTTTTATATTATCAAATATTTCATTTAGAATGTGGAAAACCTGTTTGTATATAAAAGATTTTAAAATTCTGACAATTCTTTTTTTTAAAGTTTTCACATTAAAAAACAATTTAGAACTCTTTAAAAGTACGATTTTTCTTAAATTTCACCATTTGAAAATATTAATTTTAGATGTCTTAAATTGATTTTCTTATCAGTATTTTTTAAGCATTTTAAACAATCATGTGTTTTATTGAAATGCATTTCAAAACCAGAAAGCGAAATTTATTAATAGTTTTAGGTGTCCGAAATTGACTTTTTTTTTAATGAAATTGTAAAATATTTGTTTTTATATATCCAAATATTTGTACGTGTGTGAATAATAATTGAAATAAGAAAAATTTTAAACTTCTAAAATTAAACGCTTTTCTTAAATTTTCTACATTGCAATGTTAAAACTCTAAAAGTATGATTTTTCCTAATTTCTTCAACATTTGAAATTTATTTGGTAATTCTTAAAATCTAGTTTTTTCAACAAAGTTTTTAAGTATTTTTAGCATTTGAAAAAATAATGTGTTTCATTGAAATGCAATTTCAAAAAGCAGAAAAGCGAATTTGTTAATAGTTTTAGGTGTCTTAAATTGAAGTTTTTTAATGAAATTTCAATATTTGTTTCCATACGTGTTTCATTGAAATGCAATTTCAAAAAGCTGATAAGTGAATTTATTAATAGTTTTAGGTGTCTTAAATTGACGTTTTTTTAATGAAATTTCAATATTTGTTTTTATATACCAAATATTTCATTAGTTTTTTATTTAGTTTTATATTTTATATCAACTTTAAATGACGGCTGTCTGTTCTTAAATTTTCACATTAAAAATTTAGAACTCTTAAAAGTACGATTTTTCCTAAATTTCAACATTTGAAATTATTTGGTAATTCTTAAAATTGAGTTTTTAACGGTATTTTCAGCATTTGAAAAAATAATGTTTTTCATTGAAATGCAATTTCAAAAAGCAGAAAAGCGAATTTATTAATAGTTTTAGGTGTCTTAAATTGACGTTTTTTAATGAAATTTCAATATTTGTTTTTATATACCAAATATTTCATTAGTTGTGAAAACCTGTTTTAATAAAAAATTTTAACTTCTAAAATTACGCTTTTTCTTAAATTTTCACACACATTGCAAATATTTGAACTCCTAAAGTAAGATTTTTCCTAAATTTCAACATTTGAAATTATTTGGTAAATCTTAAAATTGAGTTTTTAACGGTATTTTCAGCATTTGAAAAAATAATGTGTTTCATTGAAATGCAATTTCAAAAGCAGAAAAGCGAATTTGTTAATAGTTTTAGGTGTCTTAAATTGAAGTTTTTTAATGAAATTTCAATATTTGTTTCTATACGTGTTTCATTGAAATGCAATTTCAAAAAGCTGAAAAGTGAATTTATTAATAGTTTTAGGTGTCTTAAATTGATGTTTTTTAATGAAATTTCAATATTTGTTTTTATATACCAAATATTTCATTAGTTGTGAAAACCTGTTTTAATAAAAAAATTTAACTTCTAAAATTACGCATTTGCTTAAATTTTCACATTACAAATTTAGAACTCTTAAAAGTACGATTTTTCCTAAATTTCAACATTTGAAATTATTTGGTAAATCTTAAAATTGAGTTTTTAAAGGTATTTTCATTATTTGAAAAAATAATGTGTTGCAATTGAAATGCAATTTAATAAGCGAAAAGAGCATTTACAATTAATAGTGTAGGTGTTGCTTAACGTTGACGTTTTTTTAATGAATAATTGTCATAGTTTTTTTTATTTACCAATATTTCATTAGGTTGCTGAGAACCTGTTTTAGTAAAAAATGTTAACTTCTAAAATACGGCTTTTCCTTATAATTTTTCACATTTACAAAATTCTGAACTCTTAAAAGTACGATTCTCCTAAATTCAAATTTGGAAATTATTTGGTAAATCTTTAAAAATTGAGTTTTAAACAGTATTTTCAGCATTTGAAATATATTGTGTTTCTCTGAAATGCAATTTCAAAAAGCATGAAAAGGTGAATTTATTTTTAATAGTTTTAGGTGTCTTAAATTGACGTTTTTTTAATGAAATTTCAATATTTGTTTTTATATAAAAAAAATTTAACTTCTAAAATTATGCTTTTCATACATTTTCACATTACAAATTTAGATCTCTTAAAAGTACGATTTCTGATAATTTTCAAGATGTTGAAATTATTTGGTTAAATCTTCAAAATTGAGTTTTTAAACGGTATTTTCAGCATTTGAAAAAATAATGTTTCATTTGAAATGCAATTTTCAAAAAGCAGAAAAGAGAATTTATTTAATTGTTTTGGGTGTCTTAAATTGACGTTTTTTTAATGAAATTTCAATATTGTTTTTTTTATTACCAAATATTTCATTAGTTAGTGAATAACGTGTTTTATATATAAAAAATTGTAAACTTCTAAACTTACGCTTTCGTCTTCTGTAAATTTTCACATTACAAATTTAGACTCCTAAAAAAGGCGATTTTTTCCTATAATTTCAACATTTGAATTATTTGGTAATTCTTAAAATTGAGTTTTAAAAGGTAGTTTTCGATTATTTTGAAAAACTATATGTGTTAAAACGACATGCAGATTTCAAAAAGCAGAAAGAAGCGATTTATTAATAGTTTTATGGGTGTGCATATGAATTGACGTTTTTTAAGTGAATTGTCAATATTTGCTTTGTATTACATTATTCATTAGTTGTGAAACCTGTTTTAATAATACAAGTTTTAAATTTGCTAAAATTAATTTAATTAAAGTTAAATTTTCAGAATTAATAATTTAGACTCTTAAAATACGAATTTCCCTAAATTTCCAACATTTGAAATTTATGTTGGTTAAATCGTTAAAATTGAGTTTGTTCAACAGTAATTTTACCAGCATTTGGAAAAAATAATGTGTTTTATTGAAATGCAATTTGAAAAAGCGGAAAAGCGAGAATTTATCAATAGTTTTAGGTGTCTAAAAATTTCCTCGTTTTAATTGAAAGTTCATTTTTGTTGTTATAATCAAATAAAATATTAACTTCTAGATATTACGAACTTTCATTACATTTTCACCATTACAAATTTAGATGTCTTTGTCTGTTTTGTTCCCTAAATTTCAAACATTTTGAACTATTTTATTAAGTCTTAAATTGAGTTTTTACTGTATTTTCAGCATTTTTAAAAAAATGATGTTTCATTGAAATGCAATTTCAAAAAAGCAGAAAGTGAATTTATTATTAATGTTTTTAGGTGTCTTAAATTGGAGTTTTTTTGTTGTTTTTCAATATTTTGTTTTTAAACGCCAGTGCATTTCACTAGTAGAAAAAGACTGTTTTGCATACCAAACTGTTAATTTCATAACTTATGCTTTTTCGTGTTATTTTTCAAAATACAAATTTACCAATTTTAAAAGAACGAATTCTCTAAATTTCACATTTGAATTTCTTTGGTAAAGTTTAAAATTGAGGTTTTTAAGGGTGGATTTCAGCATTTGGAAAAAAATAATGTGTTTCATTGAAATGCAATTCCATGAGGAGGGAGAAAAGAGAATTTTATTTTAAATATTTTGTAAGTGATATCTGGAGATTTTTTAAATGAATCACAGAATGTTGTGTTATTACCAACGTCCTATTTCATTAGTTTAGTATTGCTGTTTTTATTAGGAATTTTAACTTCTAAAATTACGCTTTTTCTTAAATTTTCACATTACAAATTTAGAACTCTTAAAAGTACGATTTTTCCTTAAATTTCAACATTTTGAAATTATACGGTAATCTTAAAATTGGAGTTTTACGGAATTTTCAGGATTATAATAATATAATATGTTTGCATAAAACTGAAAGTTCAAAAGGAGAAAAAGCGAATTTGTTATTAGTTTTAGTGTCTTAAATTGAGTTTTGTTTATGATATTTCAATATTTGTTTTATACAAATATTTCACTTACATGTTGAGCCTTCTTTAATAAAATGTGAATTCTAAAACTACGCTTTTTCTTCAATTTTCACATAAAACGTACGATGCTCTTAAAAGGTAAGATTTTTCCTAAATTTCAACATTTGGAAATTAGAATTTGATAATTCTTAACTTTGAGTTTTTAACGGGATTTTTTAGCATTTGAAAAATAAAATTCAGTGTGGTTGTTTCATTGAAGCAATTTCAAAAAGCAGAAAAGAGAATTTTCTTAATAGTTTTTTAGGTGTCGTAAATTGACGTTTTTTAATGAAATTTCAATATTTGTTTTTATATACCAAATATTTCATTAGTTGTGAAAACCTGTTTTAATAAAAAATTTTACTTCTAAAATTACGCTTTTTCCTAATTTTAACATTAAAATTTTAGAACTCTTTAAATACGATTTTTCCGAAATTTCAAAACATCTCAATTATTGGTAATTCGTTAAATTGGTTTTTAACAGTATTTATTAGCATTTGAAAAATAATGTGTTTCATTGAAATGCAATTTTAAAAGCAGAATAAGCGAATTTGTTAATAGTATTTTAGGTGTCTTAATTGAAGTTTTTTAATGAAACATTTTCACTATATGTCTTTCATAAACATTTTTAATTTTCAAGATGGCATTTCAAAAAGCAGAAAGTTGAATTTATTAATAGTTTTTGTAGTCTTAATTGGAGATGTTTTTTGGGAAATGAAATTGTTCAATATTTGTTTTTTATATACGAAATATTTCATTAGTTTTTTGAAAGCTGTTTTAATAAAAACGAATCTAACTTCTTAAAATTAACGCCATCTTCTTAAAATTTTCACATTTCAAATTTTAGAATCTTAAAAGTAGAGTTTTTCCTAAATTTTCAAAACATTTGAAATTATTTGGTAAATTTAAAATTGAGTTTAAAATGGTATTTTCATTAATTTGAAAAAAACATGTGTTGCATTGAAATGCAATTTCAAAAGCAGAAAAGAGCATTTATTAATAGTTTTAGGTGTCTTAAATTGACTTTTTTAATTGCAAATTTCAATATTTTTGTTTTTATTTACAATATTTCATTAGTTGTGAAAACCTGTTTTATAAAAAATTTTAACTTCTAAAATGACGCTTTTTCTTGTTAATTGTTCACATTACAAATTTTTTTAAGAAAAAAAGTTTACTCTAAAGAGTACGATTTTTCCTAAATTTTCAACATTCTTGAAATTATTTGGTAAATCTTAAAATTGAAAGTTTAAAATATTATTTTCAGCATTTGAAAAAATAATGTGTTTCATTGAAATGCAATTTAAAAGCAGAACAGTGAATTTATATACAGTTTTTAAGGTGTTTTACATTGACGTGTTTTTTAATGAAATTTCAATTATTTGTTTTTATATAAAAAAAATTTAACTTCTAAAATTATGCGCTTTTTCATACATTTTCACATTAACAAATTTAGAGTGTTAAAAGTTACGATTTTTCCTAAATTTTAAGATTTGAAATTTATTTTGTAAATCTTATAAATTGAGTTTTTAACTAAATTTCATGCATTTGAAAAAATATGTTCTGTTTGAAGTGCAATTTAAAAAGCAGAAAAGAGAATTTATTAATTGTTGTTTAGGATTTAGTCTTTAAGATTGACGTTTTTAATGATAAGTTTCAATATTGATTTTATACAAATATTTCATTAGTTTGGTAAAAACTACCTGTTTTAAATAAATAAAATTTTAACTTCTAAAATTACTGCTTTTTTCTTTATATTTTCATTCATTATCAACAAGGTCTATACGTTTTAATATAGTACGTATTTTTTCTAAATTTCAATCTATTGATAATATTATTTGGTAAATCTTTTAAATTGAGTTTTTAAGAGGTTATTTTCATTTATTTGATATAAAACTAATTTTGTGTTTGCTAGCTTTGAAATGGCATATTTTCATAATGATGCATTGGAAATAGTCATTTTATTAATAGTTTTTAGGTGTCATAAATTGACGTTTTTTAATGAAGATTTCAATAGTTTGCCCTGACATTACAAATATTTCTTCATTAGTTGTGAAAACCTGTTTTAAATAAAAAAAATTTAACTGGTGAAAAAATTACCCTTTTTCTAAATTTTCACATTATCAAATTTAGAACTCTTAAAGTACGTTTATTTTTCCTTTAATTTCAACATTTGTAATTATTTTGGTAAATTTCTTAAATATTGAGCTTTTTTATATAATTTATGAAAGTATTTTTGAAAAAATATGTGTTTCATTTAAATGCAAAATGAAAAAAGCAATGAAAAGTGATTTATTAATAGTGTTTAGTTGTCTTACATTGCGTTTTTTAATGATAATTTCAATATGTTTGTTTTTTCATATTAAAAAAAATGTTAAAACTTTTCTAAAGTATGCGTTTTCATTTCATTTTCACATTACATTTTATTCTTTAGTATCTCTTAAAAATGTACGATTTATCACTAATTTATTAAATTTGCTATTATTTGATAATTCTATAAATTGAATCTGTTCATCTCAATTTTCAAGCAATTCGAAAGGGATTAATGTGTATAGTTCGAAATGCAATTTCAAAAAGCAGAAAAATAAAATTTATTAATAGTTTTTAGGTGTCTTAAATTGCGTTTTTTAATTTGAAATTTCAATATTTGTTTTTATATACCAAATATTTCTGTAGTTGTAGAGGAGACTGTTTTAATTTAAATAATTTTTAAGTTCTATGGAAAAATTCGCTTTTTCTTAAATTTTCTATGCATTTATCAAATTTCAACTCTTAAAAGTACGCGTTTTTCCTAAATTTTCTTATTATTGAAATTATTTGGTAAATCTAAAAATTGAGGTGTTTTTAACATTTTTTTCAGGATTTTAAAAAATGAATTGTTTCATTGAAATGCAATTTTCAAAATAGCAGTATTTGCGAGTAATTTTTCTTTGTTTTTAAGTTTCGACTTTTATATTGATTGTTATTTTTTAATGAAATATAAAAATTCGTTTTTATATACCACAAATATTTTTCATTAGTTGTAGAAAACTTTGTTTTATGAATAATAATTTTTAAAAACTTTTCTAAAATTTCAGCTTTTTCTTTAATTTTTTCACATTTTATCATTAATTTAGAACTTTTTAAAATTTTGTCGATTTTCCTCAATTTTTTTCTTTATCATTTGAAAAGTAGTATTCTTTGAGTTTGTAGTTTTGTTTATGGTAATTTACAGCCTTTTGAATAAATAATTTGTGTTCTTCATTTAAGATCCTCGAGGTTATTCAAATTTGCTCAGAAAGCGAATTATAATTAATGTTTTTAGGTTTCGTATAGATTGAGCGTCTTTTTAAATGATAATTTAAATATTTTTGTTTTTTTTTTATATATTCCCTGTTGCTATAAGTTATGCGATTTGAGAAATTCCTGTTTTTTTTAAATATAATAATTTTAATCTTCTATAAACTAATTCTTTTCTCAAATTTTCACCTTGCATTTTTTTAAAATACAGTATGATTTTTTTTTTTTCCCGAAATTTTAATAATTTCAAAATATTTGGTAATTCTTAATATTGAGTTTTTACACGCTCTTTCTAGCATTTTGAAAATAAATATTTCAGTTGTTTTCATGAATATTGAAATTCAAAAAGCAAAAGGCGAATTTTTTGTTAATAGTTTTAGGTTGCTTAAAAATTATTGAAGTTTTTTATTATGAAATTTCAATATTTTGTTTCCATAGCGTATATTTTGAATTTCTATTATTTTTTTGCAAATATTTTAGTAAGTTGAATTTTTTTTAATAGTTTAGGTGTCTTAAATTGTCGTTTTTTTAATGAAATTTCATAGTAAATGGGTTTTACATGTCAAATATTCCATTAGTTGTGTTTCGAAACTCTTGTTTTAATGAAATAAATTTTAAACTCTAAAAAATTATTTTTTCTTTTTCTTTAATATTTTTCACAGTACAAAAAATTAGAACTCTTAATAGTACGATTTATTCTAAATTTCAACATTTTGATATATATATACGGTATATTCTTTCAAAATTGAGTTTTAAACGGTATTTTTTCAGTCATTTTGAAAAAATAATGTGTTTTCATTGAAATGCAATTTGATTAAGGAAAAAAGAAAATTTATTAATAATGTGATGCTTTAAATCATGAATTTGACGTTCTTATTTAACTACAGTATTTCTTTAATTATTACCTTTTATTATATCCAAATATTTTACATCGAGGTTGTGTCAGCTGTTTTTCCATAAATAATACAAGATCCTATACTTATCTTCCTTCTTTCTGCGATGTTTTTTTCTTAAATTATTTCCTACAAAATATAATGATTGACAATTTTGCAAATACATGAAATTATTTCTCAATTTATCAGAGATGCGTTTTTTCCTCTTTATGCCACTTTTACACATAGCGTGGGATCGAGAAATATTTATCATTCGTTATAAGAAGTTTTGTATTTTATTGATATTGGGTATTGAAAAACTATCAGAAGAGAATTTTATTTACTTTTTGTTTTTAGGTGTTCTTATATATTGCAATTTTTTTAAAAAAAAGGTCAATATTTGTTCTTTATATATCCATATTTATTGTTTTTTTTTTTTTAGTTGTTTTGATAAATTCCTTTTTAATTATATTTAAAATTTTAATCTTCTATTATTATTTATTGCTTTTCTTAATTTTTACATTGACATTTTTAAATTTTAACGAATATATTTTTTATCCGATTTTATTTGGAATAATTTGAGCATCATTGAACTGAAATATTGTAAATTTGTCTTTAAATTCTCTTAATATATTTAAAGATTTTATATTCACATTTTATTAATGATATTTTCATTAAAATAATTTTTGTGTTTTGCATGTTATTGTTAAGTACACATACAAATTGACACACGCGTTCTATAATTTATCCACAATTGTTTATGTTATTTAGTTTCTTTGTTTCTTTTCCTCAAAATTCTCTTTTTTCTGCTTATGAATAATTTTCTCTCTTTTTTTTTAATCTGTTTTATTATTTATATCCTATTTTATAAGCTGTGTATACATAAGAGTTTTTTAATAATAAAATCTTTTATTTGCATATCTCTAATATATTAACGTTTTTTTCTTTTTTTCTTAAAAGTTTTCACATTTTCAGTTAATGTTCTATTTAAAAAAAACTGGCTAAAAGAGTTGGCGTAGTTTCTCCTAAAGTTTCAACATTTTGAATATTTAATTTTGTAACCGACTGTAAAATTTTTTGAGTTTTTTTACATTGGATTTTTTCGGCATATGCAAAACTTGAATGGTATTGTGTGATCTCATCTGAATTATATACAATTTCAATATTTTAGCAGAAAAGCGAATTTTGATCATAACAATAGTGTTTGGATATAAAATTGTACTTTTTTTTAATTTTTGTAAATTTCAAGTATTTGTTTTTTATATATTCCTTATAAATAGTCACATTTATGATTGTGAATAACCTTTGTTTTCATTATTTTTAAAATTTAAAATTATTTATATCTATATTAAAATGTAAATTTTTTACTTTTTTCCGTCTGGTCTTCATTTTTCTTTTATAATTTTTTTTTCATTTATAAATTTTTTAATTTAGAATCTATGCATTAAAAATAGTGTATCCAGTCGTCACTTTTTTTCCTAAATTTTCCTCAACTTTTTTTGAATATTATTTATTTTTGGTTATTTTCTTAAAATTTGAAGTTCTTTCGTTAAGCGGTGATTTTTCCGTCTATTTTTGAAAAAATAATTGTGTTTCATTGTTCTTTAATTTTCTTACTTAATTAAACCAGAAAAGCGATTTGTTAATAGTTAAGGTTTCTTCTTAGACTTTTGACGGTTTTTTTTAAATGAATTTCAATTTTGTTTTTATATTAATTTAATGATATTTAATTTAGATTGTTTTGAAAATTCCTGTTTTAATAAATAATATTTTAACTGTCCTTATCATTTTTGGAGTTTTTTTAATTTTTTAACATTATATATTATAAATTTTAGAAATTCTTTTAAATTTTCAATTTTTTCTAAAATTTTCTTACATTTGTGTATATGTTTATTTGGTAATTTCTGTAATTGAGTTGTTTTTTTAACGGGATTTTTTAGCATTTTTTGAAATTAAATAAATGTGGTTTCATTGTAAATGCATTATTTCAAAAGCAGAAATTTAGCGAATTTATTGAATAATTTAAAGGGTGTCTTGTAAATTTTAATTTGTGGAAAGAACTATTTTAAATATTTTTTTTTTAGGTAACTTAAATTATTCCGCTGCTATAATTTCCGGCAAATAACCACTTTCCTGTTTTATCAATACTTATATAGCAAGGCGCGCTTTTTCTTGGCTTGTTTTTCACAAACCTACAGCTAACCCGTCTTACATTTGTACGTTATGTTTGCCGAAATTTTTCAACATTTCAAATTATTTTGGTAATTTCTTATTTAATGAGTTTTTTATAACGGTATTTTTAGCCATTTGAAAAAATAATTTGTATTTCATTGAAATGCTATGATTTTCTTTTCAAAATAGGAGAAATCTAGCGAATTTGTTTAATTTTTAGTTTAGGTGTCTTAAGATTGATAGTTTTTTTTAATAAGAAATTTGTTTTATTTTAATTACAAAAGTCTTTTCAGTGCAAAATATCTTCGCAAAAAATTTGCAAGGAATTTTTATTTAATAGTTTTTAATGTGTCTTAAATTGCCGTTTTTTTAATGAATTTTTCAATATTTGTTTTTTATATTCTAATATTTCATCAATTATTTATAAACTTATCTTGTTTTATAATTAAATTTTGTTTTAACTTATAAATATATTTTACTCTTTTTCTTAAAATTTTCATGATTACATATGCTTCTTAAGCTTCTTATAGTTACATGCTATTTTTTCCTTTTTAAATTTTCAACTTATTAAGAAATCAAATTTTGGTAATTTCTTAAATTGAGTTTTTAACGGTATTTTCAGCATGTTGCTAAAAATAATGTGTTGTTCATTGAAATGCATTTTCAATAAGCAACAATTGCAAATTTTTATTATAGTTTTTTAGATGTCTTAAATTGATGTTTTTTTAATCAGACATATCTGTATTTTGCTTTATATTAACAAATATTTAAATTAGTTGTGAAAAGCTGTTTTAAAATAAAAAATTCTATACCTTTCTAAAATAACGCATTTTCTTAAATTTTTTCATTCATTACATAATTTAGAATCTTAAATAGTACGACTTATCTCTAATATTTCAACATTTGAATATATTTTATTGTATTTAAAAGTTTGGAGAGTTTTAAGAATTTCGGTATTTTCAGCATGTTGACATTTTTATTGACTTTATTAATATGCTATTTCAAAAAGCAGAAAAGAGAATTTATTTTAATTGTCGTATGTTGTCTTAAATGAATTCTTTTTTTTTTATAATGAAATAATTGTCAATGTTCGAATTTTTTATTTTAAAACAATACTTGCATTAATGTTTAATAAATTATGTTTTGATTATAATATATAGAATTTAACCTTCTTTAGGTATTTTTCAGTGTGTTTTCTTTTGATTTAATTTTTTCTCTATACCTGTATTATTTTCGTAACTCTTTTAAAAGTTATAACGTTTTTGTATTTTTCTTCTTCTCGTTTTAAAAATTGCACATTTTTTTGTAATTTATTTTTGGTTATACCTCTTCAACTTGACCTTTTTCCGATTTAAGTAGTATTTTTTCAGCATTTTGTAATAAAATAATGTGGTTTTCATTGAAATGCATTAGTTTTCAAAAAGCAGAAAAGGGAATTTATTAATAGTTTTAGGCTTCTTAAAATTTCATTAGTTTTTTAATGAAATTTCAATATTTGTTTTATATTAATTAAATTTTAATAACTTCTAAAATTTAATTGCTTTTTCATTACAGTTTGTCAATCTTCTTACCTTAATCTTTAGTATGTCTCTTAATTAGTTATTCGCATTTTTCCTAAATTTCATACATTTGAATTTATTTGGTAATTTTTTAAAATTTGAGGTTTTTACCTGTATTTCAAGCATTTTGAAATAAATTCAATGTGTTTTCCTATTTGCATTGCATATTTGTTTCTACCAATATATGCTGCAGTGAAATAAGTGTATCATATTTATTATATGTAATCTTGGTGTTTATAAATTATTCCTAATCCGATTATAAAGTGAAGTTTTCAATATTTTGTCTTTTATATATATTCCTATTACTTTCTCACTTCAGTTGTAATCTCTGTTTCTTAAATAAATATTTTTTAACATTTCTTAAAATTATAATGGTTTTTTTTCCTTAAATTTTTCATCTATTTTAATTAATTTTAGTAAGTGTAGTAAAGTTGTAGAAAAAATTACCACACTTTCTATATATTTCACATTTGAATTTTATTTTATTTTGTTTTTGGTTAATTTTCATTAAAATTGAGTTTTTTAGGTATTTTCAGCATTTGAAAAATAATGTGTTTATTTTTCTCAACTACTTTTGTTTATACACTAGAAAAGTGTGTATCATTAATCTTTTTGGTGTGTATCAATTTAACGTTTTTTAAAGATTTTCAATTTTTGTTTTTATATATCTAAATATTTCATTAGACTGTGGTAATAACCTGTTTTTTAGTTAAACTGAAATTTTTACTTCTAAATTTTACGTCTTTTTCTTTTTAATCTTATTTTCCCATTACTAATTTTAGAATTACTTCTCTATAAAGTAATCGATTTTGTTCCTATAATTTGCAACATTTGAAATTATTTTGGTAATTTTCTTTACAAAATTTGAGTTTTGTTAAACGGTATTTTAATAGTGTCTAGACGCAACCCAATGAGTAGGGTGTGTTTTCATTGATTAATGTCATTATTTCCAAATAAGCAGATAAAGTGAATTATATGTAATAGGTTTTTAGGGTTCTTATTTATGACGGCGTAAAGAATGGAAATATGTTTCAATATTTGTTTTTATATATTTTTTCCAATACTCGTTTATTTTGTGAAATGATCTTTTTTTATGGAAAAATATTTTATTCGTTTTTAAAAGTTATTTCTTTTTTTCTTCTTTAAACTATTAAATATTTTAGATATTCTTTTTTCAATTACATTGGTATTCAAACGGATTTAACTATTTGAATTATAGTATAATTTTCTTTAAAATTGAGTTTTTTACGTTTTTTGTGTTTTGGGTTTGGTTGGGGTTGGGTTTTTTTTTGTTGTCTTGTATGAGCTTAGTCATAAGTTAGTCTTGGGTGGTGGGCGGCTTTGTGTTGGAGATTTTTAGCATTTGAAAAAAAAGTGTGTTTCATTGAAATGCAATTTCAAAAGTCAGAAAAGCGAATTTATTAATAGTTTAAGGGGTGTTTTTAGAATTGTTAGGAGCTGTTTTTTAGGATGGTTTGAGAAGTTTTATAAATTAGTTTTTTTTTTTTTTTTGTTTATATACTCTTCTAGAATATTTTATTTGTTGTGTATAAAATCTCTTGTTTTTTAATATTATATAATTTTTAACTTTCTAATTTTGTTTACGTCTTTTTTCTTAAATTAATTATTTATTAATATATATATTTTAAAACTCTTAAAATGTTAATGATTTTTTTTTCTCTTGTCAGTTTGCCTAACATTTGCCAAGATAATTTGCCTAAAAAATTGAGTTTTTTATATACTTTGTGTTATTTTTTAGGCATTTGAATAATATAATTGTTCTTGCAACTGATAATGAACGTCCTATCTACCTACGTCCTCATGTAGAATCATTTTTTGTTAATCTTTTTTTTTTATTTTTAGGTGTCTTAATTTGAATGTTTTAATTTGAATATTTTCAATATTTTAGATTTTAATATTTTTTCTTTTGTTTTTGTCTATTTGATTTTTGCTATATTTTTTTCAAAAATCTGATAAGTGAATTTATTATTATATTAATTGTTTTTTTAGGGTTGTTTAAATTGTTCTTTTTTTTAATTGAAATTTGTCAATTTTTGTTTTATTATTTATTCCTTAAATATTTTTTTTATTAGTTGTGTATTACTTCCTTTTGTTTTAATAAAAATTTTAACTGAGTGTATACATTATACTGGTTTGATGGTTTCTTTCCTTTCTTGAGATCTCCCTGCAGACTATTAATTTAGTAATTTCTATCAAAGTATTTTGATTCTTTTTCGTCTCTTTTAAATTTTTTTTTCTACTGATTTTTTTTTGAAATTATTTTGTATATTTTTGTTCTTTTATAAATTGAGTTTTTTTTTATAATAATACGGTTATGTTTTTCCTAGCTCTGTAACATTCTTTAATGTTGTTCTTTCATTTGTAATATGATAATTTTCAAAAGCTATGATATCTGTCAAATTTTATATTAATATTTTTAGGTGTCTTAAATTTGACGTTTGTATAATTGTAAGATTTAATATTTTGTTTTTTATATTTTACTAATTATTTTCATATAGTTGTTTATTTTAAAAAGTTTTCTGTTTTTAAATAAATAAAACCTAATCTTCAAAATTACGCATTTTCTTAAATTTTTCACATTTCAAATTTAGTACTCTTAAATACAATAACGTATTTTTCTATCTTTTAAATAAACACTAGGAAATATTATTTTGGTAAAAATGTACTGACGTTCTATGTAACGGTGTTCTCTACAGCATTTTGTGTCCTCGAGCAAGACAAGTTTATCATTTTTGTAAACGCAATTTAAAAAGCAATGGAATATTTGAGAATTTATTAATGTGTTTTTTAGGTTTGTCCTTTTAGAATTGTGGAGTTTTTTTTAATGAATTTTCCAATATTGTTTAGGATGTATCACCAATATGTTTTTCATTTAGTTTGTTGAAAATTTCTTTGTTTAATAAAATAATTATACTACTATTAAATACGCTTTTTCCTATAAATTTTTCACTATTTACAATATTTTAGTGAATCTCTTAAAGTTACGTTTATTTTTCTCTCTAAATTTTCAAATTGACAGTTATATAATTTTGTTATACTATTTTCTATTAATTTGTTGATGTTTTTAAACATGGTATTTCATTTATTTCTTGAAAAATAATTTGTGTTGCATTTTGAATGCAATGTTCAAATAGCAGAAGCGTAATTTGTTAATAGTTTTTTTAGGTGTTTAAATTGACGGTTTTGTTAGATTGAGATTTTGATTATTTGTTTTTTTATATTATATCAATTTTTTCTTATTGTTTGTGAAAATGGATCAAATGACCTTGGGAGCATTGTTTAACATTTCTAAAATTATTCGTCTTGTTTTCTTAAATTTTTCACTTATTGCACTTTTAATTTAAAATTCGCTTAACGAGTTACAGTGTTTGATTTTTCGGTCCTATATTTTTCAGCTATTTTGAAATTATTTTGTTTAATTTTTCTTAAATTGGCTTGGTTTATTTATTTATTTGATGTATTTTTTTAATCGGGATTTTTTTAGGTTAATGTTGAAAAATGATGTGTTATTCTATTTGATTAATGCATTTTTTCAAAAGCAGTAATAGCGGAATTATTTTTAATTTTAGTTTTCATTTTTTATATATTATATTGACTTTTCTTTAAGAAAATTTTTTTCTATTATTTTTGTTTTTATTTATAAAATATTTCATTAGATTTTTATCGATAATAATTGTTTTTTATTTTAATGAGTTAACCAAATAATACCTATCAGGTAGTTTTATTTATGCTTTTTCTTTAAATGATAACTATTTTCTTACCCCAACTACAAATGCTGACTACTCTAATATGTTCGATTTGTTCTAAATTTCTAATTCATTTGAAATTATTTTTTTGGTAATTTCTTAAATTGGGATTGTTTTTAACGGTATTTTCAGTCTATTTTGAATAAATAAATTGTTTTCTATTGAATGCAAATTTTTTGAAAATAGAGCTGTTAGGTAAAGTTTTGTTAATTAGTTTTAGGTGTCTTTTAATTTGACGTTTTTTAATGAATTTTCTATATTATTTTGTTCTTTATTTACAAATATTTTATATTAGAATGCTTGAAAACTTCTGTTTTATATAAATTAATTTTATATCTCTTCTACAAAAATACGTTCTTTTTTTCTTTACTTTTTTGTAACATTTTTAAAAATTTTTAGTATAATTTTATAGTTAACCTCCGTTTTCTCTAAAGTTTTCAAATTTTTTGAAATTAATATTTATTGTTGTTAATTCTTAAAATTGGTTTTCTTTTAATCGGGAATTTTTAAGATAAGTTATGATTAGCCTCAACGCCCTTATATGACGTATTGTTTTCATATTTAGGATGTCTGGTTTCACCTATCTATGGGAAGATATTATATAGTTTTAAGTTGTGTCTTTCAAGATTGACGTGTCTTTTAATGCAAATTTTTATATATTTTTTTTTTTTTATGTATTCAATTATTTCTTAGTTGTGAAAACCTTGTTTTTAATAGAACAATTTTATACATGTCTTCAAAATAAAAACGGCTTTTTTTCTTTCTAAAATTTCTTTTACTTGGTTCATTGATTTTTTAATTTAAAACTTTTTAATTGTTGATTTTTTTCTGTGAAATGTTCTAGACCTTTTTTATCATATAGTTATGTTTTGGTATTTTCGTCTAATATAATTCAGTTTTTCATTTGGAGAACTGAAAATGATTATAGGATGTATATTCATTTGAAAGTAGCAATTTCAAACTAATGAGAATAATGCGAATTTTGGTTAATTTTTTCTTAGTTTTAGGTTCTTAATATTGAATGTTTTTTTTAATTGAAATTTTATATTGTTTTCCAGATTATTGTCTGTTATTGTTATAAATATATGGGTTAATTTAGTGAATATTATTAGTTAATTGATGAGAGACCTGTGGTTTAAATTTTACGGTTTTTTTTAATGAATATTATTCAGTATATTGTTTTTTTTATATTCCAATATTTTTATATTTTGAAACGAATTGTGTTTAATAATAAAAATATTTTAAGACTTTCTAATAAAAAACTGTTTTTTTTCTTCAAATCTTTCACTGTAATGAATTTAGAACTCTTAATGTAATTTTTTTTCCTTAAATTCAACATTTGAATTATTATTGGTATTTTCTAACGGTATTTTAACGATATTTTGAGTATTTGCGAAAATAATGCTATTGATTAAGAAATGCATTATTTCTCATAGTATTGTTTCTGGTCTATTTTTTTTACCGTTTTTAGTGTGTTTATAATAATCTTTTTTTTTTAATGATTTTCAAAATATTTTTTTCATTTTAACAAATTTTTTCATTTTAGTTGTTGATTCGTTTGTGTTTAATAATTATGATTATTCTAATAATTCTAAATTACGTTCATTGTTCTTAAATTGTTTACTTACTGTAAAATAAATATTCAGGACAATATCTTTTAATTAAGTTATTATAGGATTTTTTTTTCCCTAATTTCAACATTTTGAATTATTTGGTGATAGAATTTATTAATTGAGTTTTTAACGGTATTTTTCTGTGAATTTGAATTAAAAATGTATATGTTTTACAGATAATTGCAATTTTCAAAAATTGATGAAAAAACTATATATATTGATTGCTTGAGTGGCTTTAATTGAAAGGTTTTGTAATGAAATTTCATATTTTATGTTTTTTTATATATCCACATATATTTCATTATTAGAAGAAGAATTTCTTGGTATAAAATTATTTTCTTCTAAAGATTATTTTTCGTCTTTTTTCTTATATTTTTACGACATTACATTTTTAATTTAAGAACTCTTTATCATAAGTAGATTTTCTTTCTCTTAATTCAATCATATATACATTTTTCATCTTATTTATTTATTTATTTATTTTAAGAATTTGATTATTTTTTTATTACTAGTATTTTTTCAGCATTTTATTTTTTTTTATGTAAAAAATATAGTGTTCGATTCTGATATGCTTATTGATTTTTCAAAAGCAAAAATCGCGAATTTTGTTATATAGTTTTTTAGTGATTTTTTCTTTAATATTGGAATGTTTTTTTATATTATTGCTTTCAGATATGTTTTGTTTTACATACGTGTTCTCGTTTTGTAATTTCTTTTTTGTGGCAATTTGTTTTTTCATATAACTTTTTCTGATATAGTTGTATTGTTATATATTAGTTTTTTGTTGTTGTCTAAAAGAACTTTTAATTGAATTTCAATATTTGTTTTTTTATTATTTTCTTATAATTTTCATTCAGTTTGTTTTACTCTGTTTTATATAAAAAATTTTATACTTTTAAATGCGCTTTTTCGTCTTAATATAACAACTCGTAAATATTTTAGAACTCTTAAGAGTATCGATTTTTCTTTTAAATTTCAACAATTTGAAATTATTTTGTTAATCTTTTTAAAATTGATGTTTTTAAACGTTATTTTCAACATTTGAACAAAGTTCCACATCCCTGTTGTTTATAATTGTAATGAATATATGAATTTCGCAGCAAACAATAACTCAAATATATTATTAATATTTTTCTGGTGTCTTTAATTTGAGTTTTTTTTTTATTAATTTGCATTTTCGTACTGATAAAGGTTTTTATTATTTACCTAAATATTTTCAATTTAGTTGTTTTGTTGAAAGTGTTTTAAATTAAAAAAATAAGATTTTCTATAATATTTACGCATTGCAGTTTAAATATGTCAACAAATTTTTGAGTAATCTTTTTTCGTCTTGTCAGTGTATTTTTTCTTAAATTTCAACTATCTGAATATTCATGTATTTGGTCTTAAAATTTTAATTGTGAGTTTTATTTCGCGGAAATTTCAGTCATTTTTGAAAATATAAAGGTACGTAAAATTAGATCGTGAGAGGGGAGAAGGTAAGATGTAATTTTATTTTATATGTTTTTTTTGTTGTTGTCTTAACTTAAGGATTTTTAATGGAAATTTCAATATTTTGTTTTTTTTATTATATAAATGTTTATTTAGTTGTGAAGCTCTTTTAACGCTGAATAAAATATTTTAACTTCTAACATTAATCCGCTTTTTTCTTAATTTTCACATTATTCATCTTTTAATTTTAGATACTTTTTATCTAGATATATTTTCCTAATAGTTTCTAAATCATTTGAATTTATTTTGGTAATTATCTTTAAAATTGGTTTTTAAGTGTTATTTTTATTTATTTTTTTTGTATAAATAATAGAATTGTGTTTTCGCATTTGAAATGCAAACTGTCGATCAAGCAGTAAGAAAAGAGTTTTATAATTTGTTTTTTTTAAGTGTCTTGTAAAATTGCAGTTTTTTTAATTTATTTTATATTTATTGTTTTTATATCCATAATATTTTCTTTATATTTTAATTAGGAAATTGTTTTTAATTAAATATCAATTTGTAACTTCTAAATTAAGTTGGCTTTTTCCTTTTCTTTTATAATTTTTCCATTGTCTTGAAATTTTTTAACTAAAAATTTGTCCAAATTTCATCATTAATTGGACGTAGTATTTGTTTATTCTGTTAAAATTAAATTATTCACACTGAAATACTTTTAGTCATTTTTTGAAAAATTATGTTTTTGTTTTTCTAAAAAAAATGGCATTTTTTTCAAATAAGCAGAAACGCGAATTTGTTATTAGTTTTCGGTGTTTTTACAATTGACATTGTTTTTTTAATTGAATTTATTTTCATATTACTTTGGTTTTTTATTACCTAGATGTTTTTCATTAAGGTGTGTGAAACCTGTTTTATGACCATAAAAAATTAGTTCTATATATTACGATTATATTGCTCTTCAAATTTTCACATTACATTATTCTCCCTAAAAATTATGAAACTATTAAAACGAATTAGATTTTTTTCTAAATTATTCGGTTGAAATCATTTTTGCTTAGTTTTGATTTTAAAATTTGAGTTTTTGAAAATAGTCGTCTTTTCTTATCTTGATAAAAATCTCTCCATTTAAATTATTTTTTAAAGTCCATTTTAATAAGCAGTAAATTGTTCGATAGTTTGTTTATTGTTGAAAATGAAAAAGATTGAAACTCGATTTTTTAAATAGAAATTTCTCTAATATTATGGTTTTTATATTCCAAATTTTTTCATTCTCTATTTTAAAATCTGTTTTTAATATGAAATAAATTTTTAACATGTGCCCATTTTCGCTTTTTCTTTTCTTTTAATTTTCACATTGCAAATTGTAATTTTATAAGTTAATATTTTTCTCTATTAATTTTTTCAACATTTGGAAATTATTTGTTAATTTTCTTAAAATTTGAGTTTTTTAAAGTGATATTTTTATGAGGATTTCAAAAATGATGGTGTTTTCATTGACATTGCTTTTCTTAAAAGCGAAAAGTCGTTAATTTTGTTATCTAGTTTTTCTAAGGTGTATTATAAATTGCTTTTTATTATAATGAAAATGTCAATAATCTTGTAGTTTTTATTTTTTCTAAATGACGGTAAAATCGTGCAGTTTTTATTATTTCTAAAACGGTAAACTTCTAAAAGATACGCTTTTTCTTAAATTTTTCTTTATTACATTCCATTTATGATACTTCTGTTGTAAATAGTTTAGTATTTGTTCCTTATAATTTTCAATTTTCGTTATTTATTTTGGTATTCTTAGTAATGAGTTTTTAAAATAATTACAATGGTGTTCATACTACTATATACTACTATTAATACTACTGCTTTCCATTGAATGCAGATTTCAAAAAGCAGAAAATGCGAATTTGTTAATTACTTTTGAGGTATTATAATTTGCATATTTTGAACTCGACAAGTTTCAATATTTTCTTTTGAGTTTATTTTTGCAAATATTTCTAACGTTAATTGAATGCGATTGTATTTAATAAAGCTATCCTTCTAATTTAAATAATTTCTTTTTCTTTTATCGTTTTCATTATATCTTTATATGAATTATTTGAACGATTTTCTAAATTTCAAATTTGGGATTATATGGTAATTCTTAAAATTGAGTTTTTAACGGGATATTTTAGCAATTTTGAAGAAATATTGTGTTGCATTGAAATGCAATTTCAAAAGCAGAAAAGCGATATTTTATTATAGTTTCAGGTGTCCTTAAGTTGAGTCTTTTTTATGATAATTTAAATATTTTTTTTTTTTTTAATATACCCAAAAATTATTTATTCAATTAGTTGTGAAAACCTGTTTTTTAATAAAAAATTGTTAACTTGCTAGGCTCTCACTTTTTCTGCATTAAATGTTTTACATTGGCAGAATCTTTTATTTAAATGCTCGTTAAACGTCGATGTTATTTGTTTGGGTGGGCGAATATTTGGAAGGCATGTTGAGAATTGGGGGATGGTTGGGTGGGAATCTTATAATTTTGAGTTTTTTGATATGGTATTTGTATTGTGGTGTTGGCTTGTTGGGTGGTGGGGGGGGTGCGTTTTGTTTTCATTTGAAAAATAATGTATATTCGGATGTGGTAATGCAATTCTGATTTATAAAGCAGAGGATTTGTGGATTAATTTTTTACATTGAAAATATTGGTGGAGGTGTTCTTTATTTTATTTTGGAAGTTTTTTTTATATGGAAATTTATTTTTTCATTTTGTTTCTCATATTCGTGTTAGCTTTGTTCAATTTCAAAAAGCTTATAAGTGAATTTATTATATATTTTAGATAAAATATTGATATCTTGGGAACTATTTCAAGATATTTGTTTTTTATTATTCAAATATTATTTTAGTTGTGAAAACCTGTTTTAATAAAAAATTTAATTTTCTAAAAAAGACGCTTTTTTTTTCTTAAATTTACACGGGTACTATGTAATAATTTTGTCAAGACTAAAACTACCTTTTTTTTCCTTAAATTTTCTACTTCTTTGACATTCATTTTTTGGTAATTTCTTTAAATATGTAGTTTTTTAAATAGGAATTATCTATATTTGAAATAAGATTTATCGTTGTTACAAAAGAAATAACTGTATTGGTTGCAAAAGTTCGTATAAGCAAATTATTTTATTTTAATAGTTTTTGGTGTCTTTTATTGACGTAAATGCTTGTTTTTTTTAATTGAAATTTAATATTGTTTTTTTATTTTATTTTCCTAAATTATTTTTTCATTAGTTTTGTGATAAAAGTTTTGTTTCTAATTAAAAAGATTATTACTTTCAAGCATGCCCGTTTTCTTAAATTTTTTCCACATTTGTTTTAAATAATTTTTAGAAATCGAATAAATTCCGTTATCTTATTTTCCCAAAGTTTCATGACTAAGCTGCTATTTTTATTTGGTGAATTATTTCTTCTTTTAATATTGAGTTTTTTCACGGTATTTTTTTTCAGCATTTTTGAATACATAAATATTTTCAATGAAATGTAATTTAAATGCGATTGTGATATAAAAGTGTGATAGAAATTCATAATTGGTTTCTTTTATTGCAATTTGAATTTATTTGTTTATATTATTTATTTTAATTAATTTTTTTATTCCTTATGGCTTTTATAATCGATAATTTCTAGAATAATTAATTTCTGTAATTTCAATTATTTTTTGTCTTTTTTTCTTTAATTTTTACATAATCTTAATCTATTGTAATGGTATCGTTATGTAGTAAGCTTTAAGTTCAGTTTCTCGTCTTTATTTCAACATTTGGAAATTATTTCTTGAGTACGATTTTAATTTTGTAAATTTTTTTAATACAGTATTTTTCCAGTCTTTTGGGAATTATATGTGTGCCTGTGAAATTTGCAATTTAATGAGCAAAGAAAGAACTCTTCTTTTGCTATCTATCGACGTTTTTTTAATTAATTTAATTTTTGTTATTTTATTACATTAAAAGTGGTGGAACTTCTTAATCAATAGGTTGAAATTTCATGCTTTATTTTCGTCTTCGCATAAGGTGTTTTGATGGCTCTTAACCTGTTTACGAATTTTTTTTCCTAAAATTTCAGTAAGATTATTTTTATAATGGGAATGTATAGATGATGGTAGTTTTATGACTGTTTTCTGTGAGTGGTGGTGAAAAATATATATATGTTTCAATTGAAATGCAATTTCAAAAAAGCGAAAGTGAATTTATTAATGTTTTAGGTGTCAAAAAACTACGAATTTTGACGTGTTTTTTTTTTTTTATGGATGTTTTTGGAATGGTTAATTGTTCTTGGGTTTTTTTTTTTTATTTATAAATTTTTTTGTTTGTTATTTTCAGAATTTACATTATTAAGTCGTTGAGAATTACCTGTTTTGTTGGAAATAAGAGGTGTTTGTAATTTTTCTAAATTTTAACAGACATTCGTGGTTGCTTCTCTTCTGTTAACATGGTTAGTTAGTATAATATAATTATAAATTTACTATAAACTAATTTTTATTGTAACGCAATTTTTTTCTAGATTTTCGTCGAAATAGAGTTGAAGTTCAAGAAGTTCCATTGTTCGTAAAATTGAAATTCCTAAAGATATAGTGCTTGGGTGTTTTAGTTCCTTCCTTCTTCCCCAGGAGAAGATTTAAGGTGTTGCGAAAAGGAATTCTTTCAAAAAAAAAGTTATCGGTGATAAAAATATCTGTGGCCCCTTATACTTCACGGAGAATACACCTGTTGCTGATGGTCAGGTGCTAGGGTTTTCATCAAACTGTATTATTCTATGAAAAATTTATGTAGAGGGAGAAATTTATAAAAGATTTTAGTTGTTTTGCGTCTGTAATATGTTGTACTTTTAGAGTTCTCATTTTGTCATCAACATTTTTTAATACATAATTATAAATAGTTTCCTTTATTTTTTTCATTCAAGTTTTTTAATTTCCATTGCGAATAAAATTGCTTTTCTGTCAGCAACATTTTCCAAAATGTCACAATTCTAGTGATGCAACAAAATCTGTCTCCCGTCACATATCTGACCATTTCAAGATCCCGCTTGCCTGATTTTTTTTTCAATAATTGGAAAGTTTATCCCCTAAAAATCCGAATGTTAATGTTTCATACTAACTATATTTAGTATATATATATTATATATATACCTATAATTATAATTAATATATATTAATATTATATATATCATATATAATTAATAATATATATATATTATAATATATAATATATACACATATATTATATATAATATTATATATTATATTATATAATATATATATATATATAAATAAATATATATATATTATATATATATATAGTCATATATCATATAATATATATATATATAAAAACGAACGAAAGAAGGAAAAGATAGAAAAATGGAATCGAGGCATGATCTATCTTATCACTGTCTATAGGATTAAGAGATAAAAAACATCGCTAGGCCGCAACCAACCCAATATGCGTTACTTCTCTCTCTCTCTTACTTTACTCCTCTTTCTTTCTCTCTATTTCTCTCTCTCTCTCTCTCTCTCTCTCTCTCTCTCTCTCAATCTCTCATCTCATCTCTCTCTCTCTCGAATCTAAGTTTAAAGATATATCTATTAAAGGGATCTAAAAATGAGCTCCTATAGATTCTAGTAGGATTTAAAATCGCACGTAATTCGTTTTAATAGACGATGTTATAATCCGACTTTAAAACATTATGTCTCTCATATTATTTTAATGGCTAAAACTAATTTCAAAAACACTATAAAAATATATAATCCCTGTCTCAAGCAAAAAGATAAACATATTTAAAAATACTTAAACTATATATATATATATCTTACTTTAATTATAAATAGAAACACAACCACACACATACTTGACTACTATAAGTGATATAATATAGTATAATATAATAACTATCATCATTAATATCATTAATGTATTTTCCCTTAGAGAACAGTACATTAGATATTGACTCAATTTTGCCAATTTACTGCTTGCGCGTCTCTCATCCATCTCTCGCACACTCTCACCTTTTACGGATAGAGCTCTGAAGTACACTTTTATTACACTATTGAATCAATTAGGAATTAAAAACTGAACATATTTAATTTAATACTTATGACGTGTTCAAAACCTTCTATTGATACTACAACATGGCAATAGAGCTTTCGTTATTGTGTTGATGACCACAACCATATCAATTGATGTGCTACGAAATGGAATAACTTTCTATGTATGTCATATTTTTAATTTTTACATTCAAAATAGATTTTCGCTTATTGAAGCTGTGACTGGCGACATAGTCTTCGGTCACTCCAGGAGTCGATGGAATCTGGCAACCTACGTAGTCATTTTTATTCTATTCAAATTATGTTGGTTTGAAAATAGATCCGCAGAGCAATGAACTCAAGTCCTCCACATAATTATATTCTCAACACAATTGAGATACATAATACTATACATGAAGGATAAATACAAATTCTCGTAAATACACCAAAAGACTATGCGCATGTGTACGTGCCACAGTTATGAACACATACAAGCAAGGATCCTAACGTGTAAACAGATGTAACCATGAAAACCTATAGCGAATTTGTTGCACCAAACAGAAAACTATATACGTGCTACACCAGATCTTCGTATATTATCGAGTGGACGAGGCAGAGTTTAGACTCTCGGTTCTTTTATGGGCAATCCAAAATATATATTGGAACATGTCTTTGCAAATTTAATTAATTTTTTAATTCAGAACTTTGGAAACGAAACAATTGGTTCATTATTGAAGATATTAATTAATATTCAGTTTTAATATATATTTTATTTTTTGTTTAACTAACATAATTGTTCAAGTTACCTAAAGGATTCTATAATTTTGCCTCGTATACTATGAGTAACAGACAAACTCAGAATCTCCAAAATATCATAGCTATAAACACAAGGGTGAAAAACACGTCTTTATTTAATAATTAAATAACACGTATTTTATAGTAGTTCTTTATATAAACAATACTAGTATATATATATATATAATATACTTACATATATAGTATATTTATAGCTATTATAATACACCTTCGTTTTCTCAAAATTTTTAACTATATAATGATTTATGTATCCTTGTATAAAATATTTAATAAATATAAAGAGATAACAGTATATACTATTTAGAAATATTTATCATCTTGTAAAGATAAGCTACAACTTACAACTATTGTCATTATATAATACTAATAATTATAATAACTTTTATTTCTATGATATGCATCCGCATTCACAAACAACAACAAGCACATTAAAATATGAACGTCATAGTCCGTTTGATTGTCGCTTGAGTGTGGTTGCCAAGACGCGTCCACAATAAAGCTAAAAACAACAAATAACAAAAACAACAAAATCTGGAAATTTTATAAAACTAATCCTCCGAATAAAATGTGAAAAGGTCTCGGGTCTTTAGATGACTTTTGCTTTGTCATTTTTGCAACGTCAGAGTTAATTACTGCTCTGTGATGGACTACCATACCAGTGTAGTGAGTGTTGCACGTTACTCATATATTAATATATATATATCACTATATCATTAATATATATTATATATATATACTTTTTTATAATATAATAACTATTATATATATATTACTATAATATATATATATATATATATATATTATATATATATATATATTTACATATATTACTACTACATTATACTACTATTAATATATCTTTATATTAATGGTTACATTGTATTCATATATTCGGCAGCAACAAGAAACAAACCTGAGGTCCATTACAGATACATCGTACTTTATCCGGAGAAAGGAAGCTATCAACTCTGACAACTACATCAGTATGATATTCCTTTAAGCAAAAATATATTCCACGTGTACCTTGTAAAATAAATAATTTTTACAGACCGTCACTACAATAGTTGACACTCAAACTGCGGTACTCTTCAGAACTAATAGAAGAAGCTATGAAGAAGTTAATAGTCACCGGACGTATGATTTTGGAAAGTGCGAGTGTAACAGTTCAGGAAATGAAATGTGAGTGATATATTCATCCTCTATATTCTTCTCAAAAACTCCGATATTTTCTGCAGTCGTTAGCCTTCTCTTAACACATCACTTTGAACTTAACTCCTTCGCAAGACAAAACGACGATCATGAGAAATGTTTTACAACACAACTCGTTCAATAGTAGGTAAGAGTTGGGGAAAAATTTACAAGTTACGTGAAATGGACATAGTCCAGTAAAGGTTAGGCTGGTTTTACCTGCACAGTGGATCAGTATATGTAAGGCTCAGTGTCTCAGGAAAAACAGCTGACTAATTAATAGAGTTAGGGCTTAGTTTTACGGCCACAGCTGCGTGCTAATCAAAGTATTGGCTTACGGAGCTACCTTGCTCATACTACCAGTTAGTTACTTAAGTTTTGTTAGGGTTCATTAGAAGTAGCTGTAAGCTTTATGAGGTATTTATTATACTAGGAAGCTTAAATATTATTTATCATATAATATATATATTTAGTATACAGTACTATGCCTCTCCTATTCTACCTCTATACTATACTCATATTATATATTATACTATATAATATATATATATATATTATAATTATATATCGCTTCTGTATCTCTGTTAGATCACTTACTCCAAATATTGAATTCCATCCTTGTATCCGATATTATCTAAATTCTAGGTAATGCGACTTATACGAATCTTCTATATCCGAATCCAAACAAACTATCGAAAGTGACTTTTGATAAAATATCATGCTCCTCGCTCCCGAATAGTAATAACTCTTCATATATATTATATTACTAATATATATATATTATATATATATTATACTATATCATTATATATATCTTATATATTATATTCATATTCTATACTATATTAATATACTTATCTATTATATATATATATATAATTTTACTGTTATTTTGTTTTGGCTTTCCCACTCTATTGTTAATCTATCTATTAATCGTTAATGTATTATACTATATATATATACTTATATATTTATACTATATATTATATATATACTATATATAATATACTATATATTATACTCATATATATATATTATATATATATATACTATACACTACATATATCTATACTATATCTCGAAACCACTCAGCAATGACTGGCAGATTATTGTCTAAATTCCTCTATTACCATCGCAAGCGTAATTTTCTTTGACATAAGAATATAAAATGCTATATTGCATATATCACTCTTTATGTTCTTCTAAACTTAAGTAAATTCTACCAAATTTCACCGGAGTTGATTCAAGTACATCACACACACACACACACACACATATATATTATCAAAACTATATTAGTTATGAGCAAAGCCCATCAAAATACCATATCTCATATTTACTATATATATTACTATATATACCTATTTATATATACTAATCTATAATATAAATTAATATCTTAATCTTATAAGCGTAGTAATACTACCTATCATAACTACTATATATAAATACTATATTTCCATATTTATCACAAAATTCGTTGTGAAGACAATTCAGCTCATTTTTGTGTTACAGAAAAGCGTTCTGGTACAGTTGCGTGGTATGCGAGCCGTCAGCTCCCACTCTGCAGTCTGTAGATCCTATAATAATGTGAACTCACGAAGCCTCCAACATCGCTCCGCAAAGGTTATACAGGATCAAGTGTTCATTGTAACAAATAGAGGTGCAGTTTCATAAAATCAAACATTCCGGCCCATGACTCGACCCCCTCGTTCCAAAAGTCGGGTAGCTATGACGGGAATGCTTACTCCAGACACGACCGCGGCATGAGACCCTTTGTATTGTTGGATAGTAGCTTAGGAGAGGAAAAAGAGTCTACTCAAACCATCTCACCACAGAACCCCCAGCTTCTTTGACAGGCGCCCTAGCAATCCCATATGTGACTGCGAAATTTCCAAGAATATTTTCTTGTCTTATATTAAGGCTAAAAATGTTTATATATTGTCAACAAAATAGACGAGAAAACCATCGAAAGTAGGAAAGTTAGAAGGTTGTCTTAGAGAGGTGACCATTGTAGAAAGCTGGATTTAAAGTAATTCGAATTTTCGCACAGTTGAGACTGGCCCCACCGGGCGTAAATTTATCCAGCATCAGCGCCTCGATGAATAGCAAACGGAAAGAATAAGACGAGACGCAATTCTAGAAGCAAAAGTATGGAGCAGATTCCATAATAATACCGACAAGTCAGTACCTTGGTCGTCGGAAAGAAAGAGATTGAGAATTGAGATTCCATGCATGATCTAAAGAAATGAAGAGCTTGATAAGCGCTCTATACCAGACTCTGAAGGATTAACAAGTGCAATGCTATAGGGCGATCAGTCCTAGACAAGGATCTCTACACGGCTACCTTTTTTTGAACTGGTTGGACATATGCGTGCGCTTTCTCACTACGAGGGAAAGCTTGCTT
>JABUQX010025111.1:7500-17500 GCA_015478945.1 Trachelipus rathkii | reverse complement strand
TCAATAGATCAATAGACCATAGATCAATAGATCAATAAGATCACGGAGGACAGGTAGGGTGGATGGTTTGATTTACGGATTACTGATTTAGTGTATGTAAAACATGATATTTTAGAAAAATATGACCTTGAATCAATAGAGTCAACTAGATCAGTAGATCATAGATCATTAGATCCATGTTGGACAGAGTGTAGGTTGGGTTGCGTTTGATTACTGATTACTGATTTAGCGGTAATGTAAAAACATTACAATTGTACTGAAAAAATGACTAATTTCAATAGATCAATAGATCAATAGATCACGGATGGCCAGGAGGGTGGCTGGATGGTAGTGATTCCCTTACTGAGTTTACTGATTTAGGGTAGTAAAACTTTATTAATTTTAGGAAAAAAATATGACTTGAATCAATAGATCAATTAGATCAATAGATCAAAAATCATGCGTTGGAAGAGTGTAGGTTGGGTGTTTTGATTGTTACTGATTTACTGCTTTAGGTTATTGTAAAAAACGTAAATTTATAAGTTATAAACATAAAAAATAGATAAGAAATTTTCATTTAATGTATCTTATTTTTTATTATTTTTTTCTTCTTGATGTTCTGAAACCTTTATTTTTGAAATCTGCGGACTCGATAACATATAAAAGAACACCTACATTGTTGTTATACGAATGTTTTGTTTAACTCGGCACCCACCGGAGCCAGCACCGGTGCAGCTGTAAACTCCTACTCCTCTGAGTCAGACTCCTTTCTCTATTTCTTTCCTTCCTTATTCTTCCTCATCCTTCTTCCTTCCTCCTTTTTCCTCCATTTTGCACTCTGTGTATTTTTTTCAGTCGGGACCCCTCCGTTGGGGTCCTAGACACCTATACGGACTTATAACCATCATTATTCGGAGATCTACATGTTCAATAACATATAAAAAGATACAAATATTGTTGTTACCAAATGTTTATTAACTCAGCACCGCAACCGGCTCCAGCACCGGTGCGGGAGCCAACTCCTCAGATTCATACCAACTCCTTCTAGAAATTCAACTCTGAATCCTCTCACCAAATTTCAGCCTTACACGAACATTTCGATTTTAAGGGGGGTGGGGACCCCCCTTCGGGGGGTCATGGGGGACGTAACTCGTCTACGACGAGGTTACGTCACCATCTAACCCTCCTCAAAATTTTAACCCGAACGATAACTCTAACCCTTGTAGATATATATCGGAGCCAGAGGCTGAGGCCGGAGCCGGAGCCGGAGCCGGAGCCGTAGCCTGAGTCGGATGTGCGTTAAAAAACGATTTCCTTGCAGGAATGCGTTTTTTCGATCAGAATCGATTCCCTTCGAATCGATTTTTCGGATCAGAATTTCGGCCTTCTATGGATCAATTTAATTTTTTAGGGGCAGCGTCCCCCCTCCTCCAGGGGGCCCACGGACACGTAACCTTCGTCTACGACGAGGTTACGTCACCCCGTCTCCGACGAGGTTACGTCACCCCCTTTGGGGGTCGTCAAGTTTGAGAGAGATACCATATAGCAAACTCTATCCGTTACTAAGTGAGGTGCGGAGGGTATGACGGTGCGGTGCTACTGTGCGGTTGCGGTGCGGTGCTGTGCGGTGCGGTGCTTAGCGTGTTGTGACCGGGGCGCGTCGCGTACAAGCCTTGTGGGCCTTTACGGTTATAATATTATATATATTATATATATATATATATATATATTATATATATATATATAATATATATTATAATATAATATATTAATATATATTAATATATATATAATATATATATATATATATATATATACTATAATATATATATATATTATATAGTATTATATATATATATATAATATATATATATATTATATATATATATATATATATATATATATTTATTTTTTTTTTATTTATTTCCTTATTTATTATTTATTTATTTATTATTTATTTATTTTTATTATTTTTTTATTTTTTTTTTATTTTTTTATCTATTATTTATTTATTAATTTATTTATTTTTTAATTATTTATTAATTTATAATTAATTTTTTTACTAATTTATTTATTAATTGATTTCTTTTTATTGAGTATTAATTATTAATAATTTATTTATAATGAATTTTATTTATTATTTTATTGGTGGAAGGGGTAGAATATTCCCACCGTAATAAAAAATTTCCCACGAAAAAAGGTCGCTATTCAAGGCTCGCGCTTTCACTTCCGGTCCGTTGGAAGGTACCCTAGTATACTTAGTGATGAGTATTATCATATATATATATATATATATTATATATATATATATAATATATATATATATATAATATAATATATATATGTATATATATATAATAATATATACTATATATATAATATATATATATATATATATATATATTATATATATATATATATATATTATATATATATATATATATATAAATATATATATATGTTTTTTACAGTTATTCACCACGCCTCCACGGGGCAAAGCCCTATTCGAGGCAGGGGTGTTAAAATAAACAAAACTTCAACTAAAACGTAAATTTAGCAGATGAGCACAGACGCGGCCTTAAAGTGAGGAGATTAAATTGAGTGAGGAAACACAGAAGATGGAAAGAATTCCACAGAACACAGAGGTGGCAGGGAAGAAGGAGGCACCGCAGCGAACTATTCTGGAGTTGCTATATCAACACAATACTCATGTGCCGACAAAGCACCCCTTGTGCTACGAGAGGGGTTTAAAGGGTGGCACTGCGAGTGGAAAGTTCCCTCGAGCACTTTCCGCTACGGTACCTATTAGAAAAGAATAAAGCACCAACATCGCGCCGCAAAGATAGAGGGTCAAGCGAACTAGAAAGAAACGGACAGTTAAAAAGTCTTTTTGCCTTTGACTTGACCCTATCCAAAAAGGCCGGGTGAAACCAGAACCCCCCAAGATATGAGAGCAGTACTCCAATACAAGGCGGATGAGGCCCTTGTATAATTGGGTAACTGTGAAGAGGAAAAAAGTCTCGCAGTCTAAAACAGAACTCCCAGTTTCTTGAGGCCGCCTTAGAAACCGTTGTGATGTGAAGTTCAAGGACATTTTTTTGTTTATGTTAAGGCCAAGGAGTTTATATTTGTCGACAGGAGAGACGCAGAGAACCGTCGAAAGGATAGGAAAGTTAGAAGGTGTCTTAGAGAGGGTAGATTGAAGAAGTTGAGTTTTTAAAGAATTGATTTCACAAGGTCAGACGACCCCCCACCGGAAAATTCTATCCAGATCAGCGAGAAACAGAATCGGAAAGATTAAGACGAGAGCAATTCTAGAAGTAAAAGAGGAGCAGAATTGAAATGAGTTGAAGAATGAAGGGTCGAGTCAATGGCATATGAGTGAATAGAGTGTAGATCGTGCAGGTTGAGAAGATCATTAATGAAAAGTTAGGAATAAGTAGGAGATAAGACAGAACCTTGGGGAACACCACCACTATTGACAGAAAGGAAGAAGAAGTCGGCTACAATCTAAACACAGCACAGAATACTCTCGCACTCTCAAGACCAATATATATATATAAAACACTAAGAGACATGGAGAAATTGAGCGCGCAACGAGATGGTGAGCTGGAGGCAGTCGAACGGCGTGCCAAAACCACGGAAGACGGCTCTCATGTTATGTCAACCTCGTACCTCCGCGAGCGCCCACATAGTCCCCACCGTAGTCTCTATTAACTGCGCTCGTGAAAACCCATAAATCGGGTTAAATAGAAGCAGTAATATCCAACCACGTAGACCTCGAACGCGAAAGCCGTTACGGCGATCAAAAAAGAGGAATGAGAATTCAGATGGTCTTAAGGAAGTGAGAAGTTAAGAAGGTTTCAAAGATCTGTAGATAGAACAAGTGGAAGCTATAGGGCGATAGTTAGAAGGATCAGAGCGGCCTTCCTGTTTCGGAATAGTTGGACATGTGCGTGCTTCCAACACTGAGGAAGAGTGTTAGTATTGAGATTGAGAATAAAGTTGAACGAGGGGAGGGGCCAGCCCGGAAGCACACTCCCTCATCAAAACTCGGGGAGGAATGCATCCGGGCCACCCGCCTCCTAACGTTCAAGATCTCAAGAGCCCATGCACCCGATCAAAAGTAATCACAGCCAAACATAGGACACCTGAAGCGCGCCAGAAGGTGGAGGAGGAGGATAGTTGCCAGAATCGTCAGGGTTGATGTTAAGGAAAACTAGGAGGGCCGGAAAAAAGAAATAGAGGGGGAATGTGGGGGCCCTTTTTTTTCCAGAGGGAGGTTTGGGGGGGGGGGGAAAAAAGAGTTAGCAACAGAGCCATCAGATCGAATAAGAGGAGGAAAGCAGATTTACAGAAGTGTTTAGAGATGTTTTTGGCAAGCCAAAAAGATTTTTCAGTAGGAGAACCAGGAGGTTAGCCGCACCTTCGTTTGATGTAGACGCCTCTCGCACTCCGACCTCCCTGCAAACGATTATACACTAGAGTGAGAGAGATAGCCGAGAGTGATAGGAGAATCACCTCGATCTAGAATTTTTCCACCCGATAAGCGCTGTCTCTAGCCTGAATGGCAGAGAAACAGGCACGATCGAACCATGGATATGAGGAGAGAAAGATTTTATTCGAAGAAGGAATGAACCTGCCTCATCCCGTCAACGATTACAGCTCCCCACCTAGTGCAGCAAGCCGAAAGCGTCATCAGAGTCAAAGGCAGTCATTCCAATTATAGTTAGCGTAGAAGCGACGCAAGGCCCCCCATCACCCCCGATCAAAGTGGCCAGAAAAAACGCATAGAGGGCAGGAAGGAGTGTTGGAGAGAGAAAAAGTATTAAAGTTAAGAGATATTAAGGTTGTGGTCAGATTTACCATAGGAAGCGAAGGTAGTGTATTTATAGAGAGAAGGACTTAGTGGTGAAACATAGGTCAGGTGTGTTCAAGAATATGGTTAGGACGATCCGGAATGTGTTTGTAGGTTCTTTGATTAGTTGCTGCTCCAGATCGTTAAGAATGCTGAATGATTCGGCCTCCTCCCCACCTAAAACAGTATGAGAGGACCCCAACATTCAGTGTTGTGTACATTTGAAAATCCCCTAAATAGAGGACCTCAGTATTTGGATTGGAAGATATAACAGGTCTCTTGAGAGGTAGTAAGATATTCAAAGGAAAGAGTGAAAAAATCTGTTCTGGTTAGGAGCAAACAGTGCAGAAGCACAAGATTTAATTGTAGTAGAAGGAAGAAAGATTTGAGCCACACAGGGCATCGAAGTTAGGAGATTCGAGATTCACGAGGAACGTGTTACAGAGTATTAAGTTTTACATGGCCAACACACTCCACCCCTTTCAGACGGAAATTATGAAAATAAGTTATAGTTGGAAACATTAAACCGAGTTAAGGATGAATCTTAGCCATCTGATGTCTCAGAACAGAGCAAAAGTAGGAATAGAGTTAGTGAGGTGATATGCCACAGAGGCAAAAGTTAGATTTTAAGCACGGATGTTGGTAAAGTTAATGTAAAGCCCGCGCCCCCGCAAACCTGCCATCTTTCACCACAAACAACACACTCGACACACACACACGCGCAAAAAAGAACAAACAAGAACAAAAGGGAGAGAAAAACGGAATAATAAAAAAAAATAACACACTAAATACTAACTTAAAAAATTTAAGTACAAAAATTAAATAAACACATGCCACTGTACAATGAAAAAAATAAAACTTAAACCTATATAACCTTACTACACTCGGGTAAAATATTAAAATTTGTTAGAACCCAAAACTAAAAAAATAAAAAAATAAAAATTAAAAACTAAGACTTATCTTTAAAAACGTCAATCGCAGACCTCGCCGAAACGAATAAATGATGATAATTACTAGATAAAATTTAATAAAGCCTTCAATTAAAACAAAATGATTGATAAAATACACATACATTTCCACTATACACAGCACAACATAATAATAACGATAAATAAAATAAAGATAAACATTCGACAAGGAGCACTTTTAAAAACACGTCCACACTTCACAAGATTATATATATATATATATATATATATATATTATATATATATATACTATATATATTATATATATATATATAATATTATATATATATATATTTTAAGTATATACAACTATATATATAATAGTTTATATATAAAGATTTAAAATATAAGATTTAGGGGGCAAAGTCCTCCCTAGCCTACGCCCATATAGTATATAGTATACGTAGTATATATATATTATATAAATATATATAATATCTAATATATATTATATAATAATATATATATATATATATACTATAATATATATATTATATATATAATATTTTAAATATATATTCAATATTATTTATTATAAATCTTATATATATATATATATATATATATATATATATATATATATATATATATATATATATTCTTGTGCAAGTGATACTTTAAATCTATATGAAGTATCAGTTTGAACAAGAAATTAATCTTACTAACGAGAAAATATTGCATTCGTTAGTTAAATTTCAATGTCTTTAAAATCAACCTATATCAAAAGTGAAGTTGTTATAACAACTGGGCAAAAACAGTCACAGATATATTCAATATCTATATAAACAACATTATAAAATAAAAAAATATAATTAAAGTTTTTTTTTTACATGGGTTGCTAGTTTTTAAATATGAATTATTATAAAAGTTAATCGAAAGTTCTTCAACCCTCTTTCAGCTTTATTGAGGAATGTATATATTCTTAGAAACAAGATGTTTCAAGTAGTTTTGCCTGGAGAAAAAACTTACCATAGGTTTCCAAAAATGTTTCTAACGATAAACAAGCTTCCCTTCGTGCTTAAGTTACTCTAAAGTAGTTAAACTGGTGTAAGAATTTCCTCAAGTAGTTATATAGTTGAGTTGTAGTTCTTTGCAATAAGATTAAATTCATTTTATTCTTTCCTATGCATGTTACAGTTATTGTTTAAAATCTAGTTCTCTTCTGGAACACAATTAGCTTATTTGAATTACTCTATATTGTTATTTCATAAATAAAGAAAGATATCTGAAATGTTTTGTTTTATTTTATTTTTTGGGGGGATTATTTTAATTATTTATAATATTTTTCCTGTTCTTTTCTTTGCATGATTCTTATAAAAACAAAATGTAGGTCTTAGATTGCACTCTTTTAATTTCATCAATTTTTTTCATGAACAATCTTTCAAACGCAATTCCTTGTTTCGCTCTTTCGTCTTCATATAATTCCCTTGATATAAGTTAGTCTTCTAATTTTCCGATAAAATTTCATTTCAGTTTTTCAGATTTTCGTGCCATTAAGGATTATTGATCTTCAAACTGCCTTTATCGACGCATTATTAGGAGGTTAACATATTGGCCTTTGTATCTTTTCGTAACAGAAGTTTGATTGCAAATTAAAGAAAAGAGGAAAAAATCCAGTTGTTGACTTTATGTTAAATAACAGCCAAGAAAAAGGCTCTATATATATATGATCTGATGAGTACTATATCGTGTATTAAAATATTAATGTTTTATTCACATACTTAATTAAAACCTTATACGTTTTTATTTAAAGTAAAAACTTGATCTTTTTAACTACCCAATTTTACTATAATAGCTCTTTAAGCTATCCCAAATGGAAAACGACAATAAAAAAATCTATAAATATAAATTACTGAGCATTTATATCTCGTCCTTAGTTTATCCACCACACACTAATATATGTGATATAGATAAGACACAATACACTCAGATGAATTAACAATAATGGTGGCCTGACTTTCTGGCACAATAACAATAAGAAATAAAATGTAATTTTATCCTTTTTAATTGCAAAACAATTCGCTATTACTAATTTCCTTTGAGAATATATATTCTTTTAATTCCGAAATTCAATGTTGCTCAATTTCGGGAAGGAAATTTGGACATAAATTTTGATTTTAATTTTTATCTGTACCTCTACATGAAGTGCAATAACTGGAAAAGGATTGCATTGTTACTTATTGGCTCTATTCGTGATATGTTGCACTAGAATGAGAGAACGTTTACTCGGCTTTCAAGGGTACTAAAAGCAAACGAGAGAGAGAGAGAGAGAGAGGAAGAGAGAGAGAGAAGAGAGAGAGAGAGAGAAAAGAGAGAGAAGAGAAGAGAGAGAGAGAGGAGAGAGAGAGAGAGAGAGAGTAGGAGAGAGAAGAGAGAGTAGAGAGAGAAGAGAGACGAGAGAGAGAGAGTGAGAGAGAGAGAGAGAGAGAGAGAGAGGAGAGATGAGAGAGAGAAGAGATGAAGAGAGAGAGAGAAGAGAGAAAGAGAGAGAGAACAGAGTATGAGGGAGAGAGATGTTGCACAGAAAGAAGAAATGATAGGGTGGGGACGACAGAAAAAGAATGATGATAGAGGAGGACGTGTACTCAGAAAAAGAAGAGAAGACGATTGATGAGAGGGAAGATTCGATGACAAAGAAAGAAATTAGAAGAGCAGAGGAGAGATGTATGCATCAGAGAAAGAGAGAGAGAGAGTATGAGGAGAGAGGATGTAGCAGATACAAGAAGAAGATGTATGAAGAGAGAGATGACAGGCATACAGAAGAGAAAACTGAACAATAGACTTTCATATTATCCTTTTTCACGTGGAATTTAAATAAAAATAGAATCAATATGAGTTTTCTGAAAGCGAAACATAAATGAGGATAATAATAATAAGTAAATAAAATAATATAATAATAAGTAATAATAAATAACCAATTAAATAATAAAATAAAAATAATAATAATAATTAATAAAGAATCCCAATTGAAGTAATCTAAATGAGATATTATGAGATCTGTGATAAGAATGATTTATAGTCCAAAGAGAGCGCAAAATGCAGAAGATGAAACTGTAGAGGTAATGTAACAGGCCCTATATATGACGTACGTACTCGAAAAGAATGTTTCATAAGGATACTAAAAACATGTGATGTGAATTAGCGATATTTAAAAGAGACGTGCTAAATATAAAAAGCACGTTCTCTGTTCTTCTCTCGACACACAACAAAGTCAGAGTCATATCGTGTGTTTCAGAAAAAATATTCTCAAGATCGACATAATTTACATATAATATGTAATAAGCTAAAAATGACCTACAAGACGCTTACAGTCCTATTATATCTCCTCTCTGAAGAGAGTGCATGTCAGTTACCATAATTATTCTCATCCTATATTTTCTATAACATTTTCTCCCTCTAACTTTGCATCTCTCATTTTTCTATATTTATTGGCTGACTAAAATAGTTTGAAATATTTAAATTCTGCGCGAAAATATTAAGTAAGCATTGTTTCAACTCGTCTATTTTAATAGACATTCACGTGACACATTTATTCACTGTTTCCATGAGTATATAGCTAATTGCTGTCTAATCAATAATGCCAGTAAATTAATACATAGTTATAATTGATATAAAACAATATTAATACCATTAAAAAAATTAATTAAATATTAAATAACAATTAAAAAAATTAAATATATTTACTTAAATATATATTATAATAATTAATATATTAATTAATAATATTATAAATAATATTAATAAATTAATATTAAATTATAATAATAATATATAATAATTATAATATAATAATATATTATATAAATTATAATTATAAATAATTAAATAAATGTAATTGTCTATGTTTTCTCAATATTTCGAATAACATTATATAATGATATAATGAATTCATCCTATTTAATCATTTCATAATAAATACATATATATTAAATCTAATCATAATATATAATCATAATAATATCATAGATAATCATTATCATTAAATATATTAATAAAATAATAATAATAATAATAATTAAATAAATAATTATAAATTAAAAATAATTATATAAAATGATATATATATATTATATATTAATTATATAATAATATTATAATAATTAATAATAGTAATAATAATATAAATAATAATAATAAAATTAATAAAGAATAATTCCTTAAAATAAAATAAGTATAATCATAAATAATTATTCAA
>JABUQX010025111.1:0-2500 GCA_015478945.1 Trachelipus rathkii | reverse complement strand
ACATAAAAAAAGATGCTTTTGAGGTGGGCATAATATATCTGCAGCAGATTCCAAGCACTCTTTTATAAATACACCATTTGGGAAAGGTTTTGATTTTGAAGCTATTTTTTCAGCTATAACAAAGCTTACCTTCACAATGGTCTCACTATCCTCAGTTTGTCTCTTGAACGTACGTTGTTGGTCTTGTAACTGTTTCTTTAAAGCTGCCACTTTATCAAATCGAAATTGACCTTGAAATACATCACAATTTGCAGCATTTTAGTTTCATAATGCCTTTTTAAGTTGTGTTCTTTCAGGACAGCAAGTTATTCGTGACACAACAAATATACCGGCTTGTTAAGAATTTCAACAAAACAATACAAATTTGGCCACTTCTGTTTAAAAACACGAAATTCATCACTTATTTTACGCTTTTACCAGCCATTATTCACAATACACCTAAAAAAAAATTTTTTTTTATTTAATTATAATTGTTTAATGTTATGGGGGTTTTATGATATGTACATAGTATGGCTTACAAATATTGATATATCGCTCTAACATTTACTCCAACATGTATGCCTTTTTTCCAGCTTTATTAATTACACACACACAAACTCCGTAATATCATTAACATAATTTTTATAAGATTTAAACACGTAATTCGATTGTATAACAAATATTAACTTGTCAACCTTTTTACAACAGATCTATATTAATTTATAACAATAATATATTAAATATATATATAGAATATATATATATATTTTAATATATATATATTATATATATATATATAATATATATATATTATAGTATATATATACTATATATATATAGTTAAATATTAATATATTAATCTATATAGTATCTAACAACTCTACTACATGAGGAAGGAGCTATATCGGCTATATCTCAGTTACAGTTTAGGCTCCATGACATACTTCCTGACCATCTTTTAGGTGAGTACTACGATAATACTTTACTCTAACTCCTTTAAACACTTCTAGAAATAAGGTATTCTCGGCTACTTACATCACTTGTGATTCCATAGTGATACCAGATACTCACGATGAGTATTAAACACTCTCTAAGTGTATTGTATTATTCTGCCCTTTCAGTTTTAGAACTATATCTATCTTTATATTTATACCTATTTAATTTTAACTTGCCATCAAATATCTCCTCGTAAATTTCTCTTCGCGTGGTTTAATTTCATACCACAAGAAGGACAAAGTGACTGACATGCGACAGCAGTAGAGAGTGGCATGGCTCGGATACGGTGAACAATCGGCCTCGTCGCGGAACGGCGTGGGGTTGAAATTCCTGATCTACACAATTTTTTTTTTGTTGTTACGACTAAGCAGTGATAGACTTATAAGGGACTTTGTACCGGTGCATTGATGTGGATAGCCCATTGTCGATCCCTAGGGAACATTTCTGTAACTCTATAGACACAGATACCCGAAAAAACTCGGGCGGGTAATTATCCCACAATAGGGTAAAATGGTGAGATTTCATATATATATTTTCCGATGAGGTAGTAAAATAAGTACGTGTGAATTTGGAATACAATCTGGTCTATTATTATCATCGTCACCAGTCAACAATAACAAATAATGTTATTAACTAAAAATCATTCATGTTATCAAATCTAACTTAACTACTCTAATCACTATAATGAATAGTTGACATAGTTAGTGATAATAGAATAAATTTAGTGTAATAATAAATATTATTACCTAAAATATACGTAATACAAGCCTGCAACGCTAAGCACCGCTGGATGTTCGTATCTATAGCCTACTTATTCGTCGATCGTGTGAGTTCGTTTGCAGTCAAAGCACAAAGCTAGTCGTTCTCCCGCCGCCCACTGACCAATGCGTGAATGTGTGGTTTGATCTCGCCACGGTTTGCTAAACTTCTTTGGAACATATATTATTAGGTTTTGTATGGGATACGAGAAGTGAGCAAATAAGGTTACTAGGTATGTAGAGTTAACAATAATTTTAGGCACTTTAATATCCGCTTTCAATTAAGATACTCGATCTATCTCTTTTCACCCATCCCGTTTGTACGAAGAATCTAAGATGGGATTTCACTCATTTGAGTAAATAAAAATAAGTAAATATATGGAAGCTTGTTTGTTTATGCGCATGATTCTAGAACAACGTATTAAAAATCGGACGTAGTCCCATACAGTTCTAACGCTACAATAATATTTAAAAAGTTCCACAACTATTTCCTAGGTTTTATTTTATGTAGTCAGATTATTTTTTTTTTTATATTTTAAATCATTTCAGCTCTTTCGTGATTTTACGGCCTAGCCTCCTAGATTAGGGAACGCCACATAGCTTCAATAAAAAACTACGATAGCTTACACTATTAAGGAAGATATTTTTGGAAATTTTAGTTGATAAAAGTTAAAAACAAATTAAATAATAAATAAATAAATAAATAAACCTTTTAAAATAATTTATCTAATATTAATAAATTCCAACTTCAATACTTAGCGTCATGG
>JABUQX010025110.1:0-21883 GCA_015478945.1 Trachelipus rathkii | reverse complement strand
GACTGAAGATCAGAAAAAATGCGTTCTTCAAGGAAAGTTTATCAAAACTGCATGTTTAATGATGAGGACTGGGTAAAACTTTGCGTGGACAAAGAATACTTAATCTCTGCTGAAAATCAATGGCTTGCGGAAAAGGAGTGAAATTTCTACATATCAATGTGTAACCTGCTTTCTATACTAAAAGAGAAGTAGCCTGTTAGAATTGTGGGTTAAGTTTAGTTTTCCAATGAGAGTAAACTGTTTAAAGGAGGTGATTTTAATTTATTTTTCAACGCTCTTGTCTCCATTCGTACTGTGAGTCTCCTCTAATATCGGTAATTGATTACCCATTATTAATAAGCTGAACTTGTTAGAGTTTTATATGATTAATAATGTGTAGCGATAAAGAACTTTAGCTAAAGAGATTGTGAGATTTTCTATGTAAAGATCCTCAGGAAAAGCATCTTTCAATTTCTTTACCATCTTTTATTATTTGGCCATAAATCAATGATTATTATGAAAATGGCTAAAATCTTGTGTGGATCAAATAGCCCAGATTTGAATTTATGGGTTACTTCACCTCCATAGCTTAGTAATGACCTCAAGCTGAATCAAGGATTCAGTTAATACTAATAATTATAGATTCATTTTGAAAGAGGGATTTGGTAGTTCTTAGGCTGGACCTTACTGGAACTACGGAAGATACGCTCTGTTCTATGGAAGTACAGAAAAAATACTCCAAAGTATGTCGTACCAGAGAACAAAGTTACGTCTTTCTATCTATAAGGACGAAAAAGTGACAGAGATTCAGTGAATCTTTACTCACCTAAAGCAAAATCAGTTATCAACACTTAACTTTCATTATCAAGGTTGTTTGTATCTCCAAAAAACTTTCACGAATGATGATAGTCTCTTACGTGGCACACTGTTGCATCGATGGAATCAGCCAAGAGTCACAGGCAGATGCGAAGTCAGAAATATCTGTCAGTTACTCAAGGAGATGACTTGTCTATTATGTGGAAAACGCCGCCTAAATAACCAGAAAGCTTTTGGCAGACCAGTTTCCCACTGCTCTCTCATATTCTCATGGCTGCTGAGCCATTTCGTGAGAAAATCATTTGATTAGTGATATAACACCAGGGGTCGTGTTATAACCGGAGTAACTAACATATCAAATTATCGCGGGGATAGCTTTCACCCGGAGAAAATAGGAGTTTACAACATTGTTATTATATCAGTTCACGGTGGATTATATTAACCATTTAAAATTATTATTAATCACATTTATAAATATTAAATTGAAAAAGGAAAAAATTGTGTCCACGAGTTTACAAATCCGTTCTCTTGGCATTAATGGAAACGAGTTTATTGAGTGAAAAAATCCTCACAGAGTAAGTAAAATTAAAATGTGTTACTTAGAGCTTCCAAGGTTTAGAAAATAAATATTTGCGATATGTAATTCTTTAAGTGTCTAGGAAATATTGTCTCATTCCAATACGAATTCATAAATCTCTAAAAAATGCCTATAATATATAGACGATAAGTTTGTCCACGTGGGAAGTAAAGGGGTTTTATACAGATATACATTTATATATTATAATATATCAATATTAGGAAGCTGATCTTCTAGATAGTTAGTAATAACCTTGTAGATATAATCATACATTATAGTATACTACTGGTACTTATTAACAACCACCTTCAGAGGGCCGAATATATAATGAGCTAGTATATTATATATCAGATACCTTAATACTTGATGATTTTATAGAATATTATATATATTCTTACTATCGTCCGAACTACACTAGTATAAAACAAAATAGTTTACTAGATTAAGCATAATGCGTACTTACATAGTAATAGAGGGAAATACTATAATTATTACATTGTTCTTGGTATATGTCTTTCTTGTAGTATATATAGATAAATATATTTTAAATTATATGTATATCATTGTCTATGATATAGTTCCTTTGAGCTCACATATTTATATATACATCCGAAGAAGGGGTTTATTCAGATCAATACGTGATATTTTTTAGCCTAGTGCTAATATATAATAGTTATATAATATATACTATATTATACGAGAGAAGTTGATGGAATTTAGTGTCATCCTGTGTTTCTGTTAGAACGAAAACTGTATACACACTACTCGTTCTTCTTTTATATTTATAAATCTTTATGGAGAATAAAACCGGTTATTAAATTTTGGCAAAAGAAAACCGGTATGTTAGCTTGATGACAAAGAGAACCAATTTTAATAAAAAATTACAAGATACAAGAAATAAATTCTATTATTTAAAATAATATAAATGCCTCTCTTAATACTCAGATTTTGTGTGAGCACACTAAACTTAATGACTAATTTATTTGACAAACTCTATATCTATATATTTTTAATAATTTTAATTATATTGTTCTGTTCATTTATGTTTTTCGTACTATTTTACCTTATTTGAATCCTCAAACTTATTCAGCTGTATACTGTTTTTACATGTATTGTTGACTATTTTCTACATAATCACTTACTTTATACTCCCCAGTAAGGAGCTCATTCCATGACTGTTAATTTCTGTCTGCTCACCTACCATGAAGATTGTATAAAAAGGGCGACGATTCATCAGCTAGAAAAATGCAATAGTCTAACTGAACGCTTTGTGACTCAGTAGTTAGAATAATGAATATATTATACGATAGATAATAATATAGTAGGACTTATATCAGCGAGTTTCTGATAGAATAGTGTATGCTCTAATAGGATGTTCATAGTAACAAACGTTTGTAGTATATAATGAGTAGACATATCTATAATATACAATAAGGTAAAGGTAGTTCTGTATTGCACTTATGTAATATTGTTAGGTAGAGTGTATATATTAAATATAGCTGTAAACACTTATTATTAACGATTAATGTATACTCTAATATTATTATTATTAGTACTATTTAGTAGTAATTTTATTTAATTTAACTATTCACCTTTTATATTATATATATATATATATATTATATATATATATAATATACCTATTAATATATATATATAATGTATATATTATATATATATTATGTATATATATAGTTAATAGGTATTTATAATTAATATATAATATTATAATAGATTATAAAATATTATATATAGTGAGTGGGTGATAGGGTTAATATATATATTATATATAGTATATTTAAAGAGAGCCTGATATTAGTATAAGAAATAAAGCAGTCGATTTATTTTCTCAGAATTCTTCATTTCTATTAAGAGATTATTTAGTTTGTATATATTATATAGAATAATAATAATAGAAATTTACGATATAAAAAATATACTATTAATTATTATATATAATATTAATAGATATTATTATAATAGTATAATATTAATAATAATATATAATATAGTAGTTAGATATATATAATATATATATATTATATAAGGTATATTATATTAATTATATATGATATGCATATAATATATGATATAGTTTTAAATATTATAGTATATATTATATTAATAATATATTTATATATATATATTATAATAGTATATATAATTTAATATTATATATAAATATATCTATATATATATAAATATATATAATAATATATTATATAATATATATTTAATATTATATATATATATTAATATATATGATAGTATTAGTATTGCATCAAAAAATATATCATATATTATTATTCTGATTTTAATAAGTAGAATACTATATTCATTTGATTTATATTCTTCATTTTGCGTCATATTCTCTTCAATATATATGATCCAATAGTATATAAAATTTGAATCTATGTGAATAGAAATCAATTTTATATTTTACTCTCTCAACAATAGCATCTTCATCTTTACTAAACTACTTATTAGTTTCTCTCTTACAATCTTCATCTACATCATCTACATCTCATGATTAATACTATACATAATTCAATCTTACTCAATTTACCACTCTACCTTCATTACCTATAATTGAATAATAAATGCTATGGGAGATTGAGTGTTATATAAGATAAAATCACTCATAAAAATTAACGAAAATTAAACAAAGGTCAACTTTAACTGACGACCATAATAAAGAATTTCACAGGTATTACAGACAACGTGTATTTTTATAATAAAGTTAACATATATTTCAAGTTATACTCGATAATATTACAAAGCAATTAACATATAAAATAATCAAATAATATACTCATTTAATATTTTTTATACTTGGTTTAACTTGTAAAATTATAACGCCTAAAAACATTTATGTAAGAACATTTTGATTGTGTGCACGACTCTATCTGTTCATATTATTGCATTTTAAATATAAATGATACCGATGTGAGAGCGAGCTACCCGTGCTCCGCAAAGCTTCTGCATCAATTTAGCATATATAGCATACATTTTCTGGTATAAAAATACCACTGAATTAAAAAAAAACTTGAAAAGTGAAATGGATCAGGAAGTTAACAGCTATTTTCGGTTGAGCAGAGAGTTTTTAAAAATGAAATGAGACTAATAAATAATTATATAGAGATTTATAAAATCTAGCCTATCTTATACTAGTAATAGGTTACATAAATTTCTAGCTATATCCTGTCAAGGTCTGAAAATGGAAAGTGAAATAATAATAATAACTAGGTCTGTATGATAATAAGACAAGATTATAAAGAGAGAAAGGGGGAGATAAAAAAGAATCATCACTAATATATTATAATATTATTTAATCACAATGTTAGTATGAATGTAATTAAATTTTTGATGTAATTTATTTTATAAATAAATGAGTATTTATGTCAACATTCATATTTCGTAATAATAAATGGTAAGATAATAAATCAATTGAGATTAATATTAGATTAATCATCACATTTATAAAAAAATAATTCATTCAATTGTTAAAAGTTTGTTGTTTAAGATTTTTATATTAATATGTAGTATAAAAAAATAAATAATGATAATAATAATAATAATAGTAAAATAAATAAAAATAATTAGACCTTTAAATTAATTACAACAATTTGGTTGGTTAGAAATGTTTAGGAATAGGAGATGAGGTATGAAAATATTGAACAAAAAAGCTTAATTTACAATAATAGGTTATAATCTTACTGATTAATTGGAATTATTATAGTATATATCATCACTTCCAACTAAAAAAGCAATGTGAAGTGTGAAAGTAAGTTTCCACAAAGATTCTATCATCAAATTTATTATGAAATGTAGAAAAAATAATTAAACGATTCCAACTATTATGTGCGATATGAAAAATTCAACGTGTCATGATTTTTATGTAACGTCAAGTATGTTTTAAAAAAGATTATAGTGAACTAAAAAGGTTTAGTTTAAGACTCCTAAATATAATATTCTCTTGGAATGGAGATGAGATATCAAATATGGTAGTTATATGATACAGTGATTGTGTATGTGTGGGTGTACGTGTGTCAGTAAAGTATTCTAATTCAAAAACATTAGTAAAATAATTAATTCAATTAATTTTAATTTTAAATTTATGATAATATTAATTATTAAAAAATGTATATTACAGGGCAAATTTAAGCAAATATCGAATTTAGGACTTAGAATAAATATATTTTATATTACAGAGAGACGAGACCTAGTTGTTCGAGAGAGTAACTCTGAGGAAATAAACATCGACTCGTGAAATTTCGCCCGTTCTCTCTTTTCTTCATTGTCATATTGCGATATATCTTCATATCAGTGCAATTTTATGACAGGTTGATTACATTTTAAATTGTCCGATATCTTTTTGAGTGAGATTATAATTGAGATACGTAAATGTTAGTAAAGTAGAGCTCTTAGAAAGACGGAGTGGAGTGATAAAGTGTGTGTTGCGGAATAGTAAGAAGGTTCAATAAATTTTGAAAGTCAAAGGTATTCTATATTACTTTGACAGAATATGTATATAGGTCATAGTAAAGGGATTATTTATACTTTGTTGTTATTTACCTGATTATATATTATGGGATAATAAAATTTAATATTTAGTTTATAAGTAAAAAAATGTGTTACAAAATTTTGTAGTTAAGTAAAATCATGTTTGATATGAAGCGTATAATTACTCTTTGCACTATAGCTCAACAATCTACATCCATACCTATATCTTTAATAAACCAATGTTATATTGGAAGTAATTAAATTATAAAAAAACGTAAAGTGAGATTATTCAAAAATTATTTAGGTACTTATTAAACTCCATGTGAAAGACTTATGTCTCATAACGTTACATTTGACTCTTTCCTACAAACTATAATCCCATACCATCCCCATAAGGTTAGCTGAGTGTAAATTATTAGAGAAGCTTTATCGGGTTATTAGATTCATGAAATTATCAGTTAATTTGATATAATGTAAAAGTATCTCTCTCTACTAGTTGACAGAGTAATTCGATTTAAAGTGTTACCCGAGAGATATCGTATTACTAGAAAATCAATAATTTCCCTAAGTGGTATACGAAATTATTAAGGCTAAATAAAACACTGATATAAAAGATTATCTTATATCGCTACTCTGCGAGTCATAATATCAGATATTAGATAAAATTAGCGGACATATTAAATTGTTAATTCTCTTTATAAATAGTTATATCTGTTTTTAACATAAGCATTAAATAGGAGAGTTATTAATTGCCCATAAAGTGAGGAGAGATTGTCTAAGATAGCCATGTACTGAATATTAAGTTTTAGTGAAAAATTATCGACCCTTTCATTCTAATAGGACTTAAGAGAATGTGATTATTCTATATATTTTTCATGACTTTGGGTACATATATAATTGGTGAGACACTTCTTTCAATAATATGCATTTTATACTGTCCCTATACTATCTAATACTTTATTCATCACACCTACATTACCAAGATATATAGATCCTAATTATCAATAACCAAGGGATTCGTGTCATAACACCACTAGTCCTCACATCTAACTTATTAAATAATTTTTAAACTGACATTCTAACTTTCAACTCCATCCTATAATTCAACACAGCATAACTATTTTGATTTCCTTTCTCTGAAGCCTGCACAATCAACCCGATTAATATATTCACTTAGATTATACCTTCTGCCACATGATAAGCTTCCTTAAATTAATCCATGTCATACGACTGTTTGTACTAAGTTCGTAAATACACCAAATACAGAATTCATCTATCTTCTTATTCATTTCCTCCTCCTATTTCTTCTTATTTGCACTACATGGTGATGTTCAACTGAGTGTGCTCTCGTCTACCAGCAAATCCTCATAACAATATAATTCTAAGAACTGCCACGCTCAGCTCATTATAATCAGCGCTAGTGCAATTCACTCAAATCACGCAGCGCACTCTGTTCAACCAAAAATACAAACCTTATATCGTTTCACATTCTCCAAACATATAATGCAATATCTCCTCAATTTTGCCCAGCATCTATTGAGAATTTAGCGCCTCTTATATGATAGATGACGAGTACATGAGAGACTTCTGTGCATACTCTCCAGAGTACAATCGGAACTATAACATTTCACTCAAACGTTTTCTGTACATATATCTTTCTTCTCAGTCTCTCTATCAACATAAATCTTACTCAAATTAAACAAATTGAAGTTCTATATAATCTCACTGAGATATAATGGTCCATGAATTCTCCTGCGCTACCTAACCACATATATTATACTTTTTCATTAGGTTAGTCTATAATTTTTAATTCCTCTTTCGTCCTGACCAGCCTAGCATACTTGTGCTGTGCTCCCAAAATACTCTTTCGTTTCATGGAATCTAACAGCCATCAAATCTAGCGACTACAATTGTGTCGACGTGAAAAACGATCCACACTCATCAAATGTCGCAGCAGATATTATGTGAAACATACTCTATCGAAGTGTCCCCTTACCACCTCGCACTTCTCCTCACATTCATTTCATCGATCTGCGAAAGAATGACACTTATACACGTATTACATTATATATTTCTAGATAGACGCGATCATCACCTAGCACATACTCTATAAAATTCAATCTATCACCACTCCGTAAACAGACCGACTATCCAATCTAAAATCTCAACAGAACTCCTACCTAAGGCTTATCCCAAAAATACCTTGTAAGTTCCGTTACATTTCTCCCCCTTAACCACTATTCACTCTAATATTAAGCAATCTCTCACCCTCTCATAATATTAAATCTGCGACAATCGCCCACAAGCCTGTACATCTAGCACCACGTCCCCTTACATATATTGAGAGGTTCCAAACTGGATATATATTACTCGTACATGTTCCTCCGTTCCCATAGACAGCATTCAGCTAGATACTTTCTTATAATTATGTAACGTGCTCTTCGAGAAATAATTTTTGTGATAAAGCCTTATTTATATACGAGAGCGTATACATGCCACTTTCGATCTAATTTCTCCCCTACTCTTACTATCTGTCTTATCCTTGCGTCCAGAGCGCTGGCCTTTAACCCCACGTAAACTCGAAGTACTTACACTTTAAAACAAATACAAAGAACCAAAATTACGATGACAATAAATTAAATCCACGATCACACTGAATTAAAAGCACATCAACAAATATTTACACAACGCAACTCACTTTTTCTAGATATACAAACACAACACAAATTCCAATCATACGTAATATCTATTATACGATTACCATTCTATACTAACCTGCACCACCTCTACGTATATATATTATAATAATATATATACTAGTATATAATACTAATATAAATAATATATTTATTAAATATATTATAATAATACTATATAAAATATATAAATAATATATATATATATTATATACTATAATAAAATATAATATAATATAAACTATCATCGACATTCTCTTTTTACAGAAGTAAATGTATAATTTTACTTGCACTACAAAACCATCTCTCTTCATCTAAAAATCAATTCATATCTTATTCATAACTTTACACATTATATTTCTCGGCTATTTTTCATGTAACGCGCTCATATCCACTCATAATAAGGTCCAACTGATATATGAGTTGTGTATTTAATGAATAATTCCACTTTTTACCTCGATAATCATCGCATATGTACAAACTAAAAAGCCCACTTGAAATTACGAAGTGCTAACCCCACAACCACAACAATTGTCGACATATGTATAATATATCTTAATACTATATCTATCCATTAATGATACGCACCTCATCTCATATATAAGATAATTTTAGTAAATAGGTATATCAAGTTCCAGAATGAAGTACTAGAACAAATAAGATCTGCACTACAGAGATACCGCCGTGCTGTTATATGTGGATGCGCATATAGGTGTAAATTCTATTATGCCACAGACAATATTTTGAACATATTTTCGTCCAAAGCCCATATCTCACAGACCTTCCGTAGATAAATACCATCTAGGAGTTTGAAACCCTCAAAATATATTCCTCTCCAGAGTAAAACATTAATAATCAACCAAAAAGCTCTTGCACTCGCAGTTCATAAAATGCTTGAAATATGCAGAAATACGTTCATACCTCAGTTCTACTTCGCCACTCTCCATACCAAATTTGCTCTCTCTCAACTATCAACAGCACAATTATCAACAAAAAATGCAATCGCACACCTTCGTCTTCGACTGTCTCCTATACATGCTCTCGCTTTCTAAAAGTTACATTAAACATACAATAGCCGAGAATACAAATATTAACACTCCTTTCTTTAAATTAACTTATTGTCATCACAAGTCGCTATCATGCTCCACTACTTCATGTTAGAGTGCTGTGCAGGCATATAGTATTTAAATCATTCTTAGTCATGACCGTTATAGCCCACCTTGACACAGTAACTTCTTGCACTAACGAATTAGTCGAGGGCCAAAGACTAAATCAGATGACTGCACTCCTAAAACGCGAAACAGGGGCGGGATGATGAACAGGTCCCCCGAGGATGTGGTCACTAGTTACTTTGCACTTCTTAGTAATAGAAATAACTACCATATGAGTTAGGATTCGGATCATCCCCTAGATAAATAATAGATACTACTCTGCACGCGTTAAATTTAAGTTATGCCTGCACCCACGCGTGACTTAAGTACACTGGAGATAGCGTGTAGTGATGGCCTCCTGTCTCCCACGTCCCCCCCGAACTTAACACCAAGACAAAGGAGTGAGGTATTAATGATAGACAAAGAATACATCAAGGAAGAAATAGAGTCGTCTGTCTTCTGAAAACGAGCTAAGAGGGTTTTTATAATGGTCTATAATTGAAATCAGGGAGTGATTTACTTTACCTAAGGTAAAAGGGAAGTGAGATAATTGAGAGGCAAAAGGGCTATTGACGAACCATTGAAGCCATGAGTTAGTTATCATTGGATTGTGCATTTATATTCAATATATATATTATATTTAATATATTAATATTATATATATATTATAATTATATATATATATATTATTATATAATATATATCTAATATATATATTATATTATTTAATATAATATAATTATAATAATATAATAATTATATTATTAATTAATAATATATATATATATATATTATATATCTATTTATATATATTACTAATTAATATATATATAATATATATTATATACTTATAATAATATAAATTTAAATATATTTAATATTTATATATATATATTATAGTCCATAGAACACAGATATATCATATCCAAATTGCTTGAATACAGAAACTTTAAATGATTTAAGTATCAATTCTCATTGTCATTGATTTTGATAAAAAGTTTTTTTTTTTATATCACAATTAAAATATAAATCTTTTTTACACAATTATTTATGATGTGTACAATTCTCTATAAGTGGTAGAATATTTATTATATGTTGTATCGTAGTATTTATCTACGCATAATGTATTAGTGAGTATTGTATAAATAAATTAGTCTATAATACAGTGTTGCCACAAAAAAAGATCCAAATCGAAGTGTGAGAGATGACCATAGGATTTACATTAGTTAACGTATTTTTTATTTTATAATATATAGAAAGCGAAAGCCATCATAATTTAGTATTTTTGCTCCAGTATTTTTAATATATGTGTGTTATTGAGTGTGTATAGTTGAAATGTTTTTATTCTTCAGGAACATGTATATGGTCATAAATATCATTTAATAATATTGTCTCAGTCAGAGAAACTTTAAATGAGCCTGATAATATTTTTGAATTAGTTTAAATAATAATGAAAAGAAGTTTAAAATCGATTTAGAAAATTCGAAGACGCATAAACAACTCTGGAATATACTCAGTTTCGACGGAAAATAGAATTTCTTACAAGAAATTTTTATATTAATATATTAAAAAATAAATACTTAAAATCTTATCTAAAATAAAAATAAATAATATGAAAATTTTACTAATAAATAAACTTCATTTCTCTTATCAAAACTTCTCTTTCCTCTTCATTCATGTCTATTCTATGTTACTTCTTTATCTTTTTCTGCATTCTATTCATCTTACATTTAGATTAATGATACAGTCAGTCTACTGTTTTTAGCGATTTATGTTATATTCACTTTTATAACTGGGAACTTGAAAATGCCACACGAATGACTTGAATGCGAATATGTTATTATTAATAAGAAAGAAGTTTCTAATGGATTGGAAGTGATCCTGGTAGGATCTAAGTATGAATCCTCTAAAGGTTTTCATGAGTTAATATTTAAATTTATATTTAAATGTTAAGCATTAAGTTTTCAAAACTTATTTATTCACCTATCAATAAACAAGAGGAGCGACGTGATAATAACTATTACTAAAACTTCGAAAATACGTTAACAACTCTGAATATAGTTTATATTCATATATAGTCTTTTGTTGTTCATTCCACTCCTGATTAAAATTAAACTAATACATTTTGTATAAACTACAATACAAAAAACAGACTAAACTACTTCACTAAACCTACTACATACTTATACAAATACAGCGTTACAAAAAAATGTATTTTATATTTCTTTTCTAAAAATATATAAATTTCAACATAATTATAGTTAAAAACAGACATACAGACTGGTCCTAATTTAAAATGATATATAATAATAATAAATAATATATTAATTAATAAAATAATAATTAAATTAAAATATTAAAATATAATTAAAAATTCATAAAATAATAATGAATCATAATAATTAATAATTAATAATTATAAATTTTAATATAAATAATATATTATAAAATAATAATTAATTAATAAAATAATAAATTATAATATTTAAATAATTAATAAATTAAGAAACATAAAATAATAAAATAAAATATTAAAATTAAAATATAATATAATTAATAAATAAAACATATATAATATATGAAGAATATTATAATTTGTAATAATTTAATAATTTTTAATAATAATAATAATAATATATAATTTAATACTTAAATAATAATAATAATAATAATAATTAATAATAACTATTAAATTAAATAATAATATATATATATTGAGTTAACAATAAGAGACGTAATAAAATAAAAATAATAAACACACAAAGTCAAAAAAAATACCAAATCTAGGAAATAAAATAATAATGATAATAAATAATACATAATAATAAAATAATAATTTAATAATAATCATATCTGAGATAAAGTATAATGCGAGTAATAAGTCAGTATATCAAGAGAAATCTATAATGCAGATGAGAGTGAATCAATTTAAGCACATGAGCGATGAAACTATACATAAAAAATAAAAATGAGATCCATATTACAAACAATTAATGAGATTTAATCAATTAGGAGCAATTTAAGATTATTATAATTTAGTGAAAAATAATTAATTAATAAAATTAATGAATAAATGTATCATAGATCAGTCTAATCAAATTTTATGCCTAATCTAAATATTCTTAACAGTATTAATAATCAATATAAGACAACAAATAGTATATACCTTTGGCATGTCATTTGCTCGATATAACTTTAGAGATATATGCTCTTTATACATTTTAAGGTGAGAGTAAATAAAACTACGCTCAATTATTAGTCATTTTTAATAAATTTAATAATCCTATATCCAATAAATTAAACAGGAATATGAACCATTGAAAAAATTAACCATTTTTATAAAATGTCAAAAGATTATTTCGTGAGTATTTATTATTCCCTTTTTAATGCAGCGTAAGCTAGTTAACCTCTTACAAAGTTATCTATGACTTTATTAATTATATTAATATATATATAATATCAATCATATAACAATTTTTATGTGATACAATAAACTTCTTTATGACTTCATAAAAAAGAAAAACCCCACTTAATATAATATAGTATATATATATATATAATTCCACCATATATTATATATAATATACTACTACTATCATATACCTACTACTATTATATATTACTGACTATATATATACTCTATATACTACCCCTATATACCTATACTACTACTCATATAATGCTTTATAAGCCTATATATTCCCCTATATAATGTTCTATACTATTAACTGCTTACCGAAGTCACGTATATACTATACTACTATATAATATACCAGCAATATTATAATTTAATATAAATATATATTATATAAATATATATATATATATATATATTATAATATATATATAATATATATATTAATATATAATAATATAACATTAATACAGTAAAATAATAAATATATATAATATATATATATATATAATATATATATATAATATATATTATATATATCATATATATAATATATAATAATATTATCACTATTTAGTGGTAGTTGTAGTCATTGATATGATAAAATAAAAACTTATAATTACATTCAATTAATTATGAATATTGAGTATATAGATTAAGATAATAATTTCATCCTCATACTAGGTGTCTGTACTATCTTGAGTATAGTGTAGAAGAGTTAATCCATAATATATTATTTGTGTTGTATCATATGTGAGGTTGGACATAAGGTTGCATATGCTAGACTTCGTGAATATTTTATATAGTGCGTAATTCTATCCATATTCTGTTATTTTATGTGAATGTATAGATGTGAGTGACTGAACATATTCACGTATATTTTCCATTGATTCATATATTTAACTCATATATTATTTATCATTATAGTATATCATTATTATAAATTGTTGAACTTGTGAAATAATATTCGAGGTTAATTTGTCATAAAGATCTTTATTATAATAACTATTTATCTCGAACCTGAACTACGTAATGATAATATATTATTTGAAACTACCTAATGAAATGATAACGTATTATCATTAGATATATATAATCATATTATATATAACATTACGCAACTTATTTAACTTTTTCAACACCCCAAATGTGATGGAACAAATCTCCTATACAGGATAAATATATAAAGTGTTCATACTTCAAAGTTATTGACCAAAGCAACATCATTAAAATATTGATAAATAGTTAAAAATTTAGCATCCTAAAAAAATATCAAACATAGTATACTTACAGCATCAAATTACTTATTAGAAATTGACTCTAATATAAATAAGGCAATCTAATTATTACTTATATTATACGAAAATTTATTGAAAAATAAGGAACCTTGGCAATAAAGTCAGTATAATATTGAAAAATAAAAAATAATGATTAATTATTATACTCCGCTGTTAACTGCTCTGACTAGCATGGTGAGAGTGTATATATAGGGAGTATAGTACTTCTGATCAATTCATCCCCTCCTTCGTAGGTCATATATATATTTGTTCTTTATATTATTATATATATATATATTAGCTATACTGATTATACTGATTATAAGTTTTTCTGATAGAAAATCTTACTCCTATGGATATCATAATATTATATATAATATAACATCTTTTCGAAAAATTAAAAAACAAAAAATTATAAAATTATAAATAATAATATATATAATATATATATATATAGGGCTTATAATATATATTAATATAATTAATTAAATATATAAAAATATATATATTATAATAATAATATATATTATATGAAAAATTGCTGATGATTTATAAAAAAAGTTATTAAAGTGATAAAAATTATATATGAATGTGAGAAAGTATAGAAGAAGGGCCTTTCAGTGTGAGAAAATATAAATAATAATATTATAAAAATACATATTTATTTTAGCGTGAGTTAAATCCGTATAGCTTTATAGAGATTTCTCTATACTGTATACATATAAACCTTTATATACAGAGTATGGAATTGGAGCTGGATGTTATTTTTCTGTCTACTAGAGATAGATAGATAGATAGATAGATATATATATATATAATGAGATGAGATGTCCCTTTTTGTGGCTGAAATGAGGACATTGTTCTGAGACGTCTCACCATTGGAAATGTAGAAGAGTAGACATATTATTTCACTCGAATAATATAAATAATAAATCATCCATAACGTTAATAGAAGTAAGTTTACGTGTGTGTGTTACGTTATTTCTGTGTGATATAGTTTGTGGTGTGGTATGTATATATATATATATAGTTGATGTGTAAAATATACTATACCTGTGTTTGTTATGTTAGTGTTGTGAGTGATAGTATGTTTTGTGTGTGTGTGTGTGTATTGAGATAAGTGTAATAGAGCACTGATTATTTATTAAAAAGCACAATATTAAAAATAATGAAAAAATAAAAAAAAGGATTCGTATGTCACAAAAAAAAGATATATGTTGATACACTATATTTGTTCAAGCTAATTTGAGATATACTATAAATTTTGTCTCTAGGTTAAATACTCTCGGGAATCATCATGTAAACTTTAGGGATAAATAGATAATTAATTTCCCTTTTATAAGTAATAAGATAATTCAATATTAATATATTATTTCTCGAAATGTAGCAAAGATGTTTGGTTTATTATGCACACTAACTAGAAGAAAAATGTGATTAATCCCTTAATATATAGTATAAATATTAAACTATAATATTAATTAATTAACTATATATATTAATATATATTATTATATTATATTAATAAAGTTATATTTAATATTATATATATATATATAATAATATATATATATCATATTATTATATTAAATAGTATAGATTGACCGATGATAATGATATACTTATAGATATAAAGTACATCGACTCTGCAAGGCGCCGATGATATTAGCTATATTACTAATGTGAATTCTACCTAAAGTCCTGGACGAATATAAAATAAGACTTCTATGGGTGAGGGACAGGAATAATATATATATAATATAATAGTAGTGCGGTGAAATATTATACAGTAATGAATAGGAGAGCATAATTATTTCTTGTCGAGGACCTTAATTAGCAATGGGCTGCTGGAAGCGATGTGTGTGACTGTAATGCACTCATACTACTTGTCCATACTCGTAAGCTCGTAATGTACGATCTAATCTTGTTTACGTACCTTTCAGCTTGTCATGTATTGTATTTCGTGATGCATAGATTTTGTGATAGTATGTATAATGTTTATATTTACTGAGAATAATGAAATGTATATAATACGCATTTATGCCTATTGAGTATCTTATTTGTTATGTGACTGTGTATAGTATCGAACCTTTCAAACTTATGTCTTTTACATTAATTCCCAGCGAGTTCTTTGCCAGACAGATACTTCTTCGAAGACGAGTTACCTTACATATACCCAGAGGTGTGTTCAGATACAGAGCCTTTGTACCCACCAATCGTTAGTCTTTTGGTAATTTTGAATTCTACGTAGAACGTACGAGTACCTAATTAGTGGTACAGTGATAGTTGGTTTGGTAACTTATGCCCGATTTACTCCCATTGCTTACTTCTTCGAGCACGATGAAAGAGCATACAGGCCATGTCTCTGCTGAAGAAAGGGAAAATGATATCTTGTATTCTGTCATTCTTGATACAAGATACCTATCATTCATCAACTTTATTCCTTTTCGAGTTCTATAAACTGTAATGAATGATATGTTGTACTATGGAAATCAGAGGTAATTAAGATGAATGAGAGGAGGTGATGTGTATCAGAAAAAGGCGTGAAATTTGATTTTCTCGCTGAATGAGATAAATGAAAGGAAATATTAGATGTAAGTGGATTACTATTGTGTGTGATTATTAAAATTTTTAGAACTAGAAGGCATAGTTACTGAGATGAGAGGAGGAGAAGAGAGGAGAGAAGCCGTTATGTTGCGATTTGCTAAGATCGCACACATTTAGCACAACGGACATATAGGCAGCGGTATGTGCGGTATCCGCGTGGGTTTACTGCCGAGTCAACATATTGCCAGTACGACCTTATGTAAACTACTACATAGGATACTCCTGCCAGAGTCAGAAGAATTTGAGAGTGAGCTTCTAGAAATGTAAAAGAAATTACTGGACAGAGCAATGCCACGTAAAGAAGAGTAGACAGGGTATAGTCATAAATGGGGAGCGTGATTATCTAAATTTACCTGGCATAAATGGGATTACGCTTGTCTAATACGAACTCACATACAGTGTTTCTTCAGTATTATCAAAAATTGTATACGTAGATAACTTTTTGTGCCAGATGGTCCATTGAAACCCACAAGGACGACGATGCGCTACGTCTACACTTAATATTAACTGACGATGAAAGCGTATAGTGACTGTACACGCTCTTGATAATTGAGAGATGAGCGCGTATGACCATAAAAATGTAATTTAATAGAATTATATCTGGCCCAAATTGCCAAGTTAATAAGGAAAGGACTAGATTCCAAATGTGATTTTACCAAATTACGAACATGCTTTAGTATAAATTGACTGGATAAAGAGTTAAGAGACCCCAAAACTTGCCACTCAGTGGGACATTTAGACTAATTTTTAATGAATATCCAGTCATATGTTTTAAAGATAAACATAGGGTGCGAAGAGAAAACCTGTTTGGTTTGGAATAGCAGAATAGTAGAGAAAATAATGAAAAGCTAAACTAGATGTTTAAAAATATCAAGAGTAGAAAGCGGAAGATAATTAGAAAAATTATAGGAAAAATAGAAACCAACTTAACCAGTTAATAAGGAAAGCAAAGAAGAGAGGCAGAATTAATTTAGCAAGGAATTAGTAATAAGGAACCCGAAGAAGTTTTTAGCTTTTATTAATTTAAAAGTAAGAAATAGGACAAATTGTCCAATTAAAATTGATGAAAATTAGTGAGTTCAGATAAGGGTTAGCATATTCAATGCTTATTTTGCTTCAGTGTTACTGAGGAAGATAATAATATTTGGAACTACGCATAAGACATTAACAAATAGACTTACATAATTTGATTTGACGTAAAAGATATAAAACGTTTATTACATTTATTTATCCAGAAAGCTGCAGGGCCTGATGATATATTGGTAAGAATTTCTGAAACGAGGTCTTGGTATGGTCCTTCACCTCTGATATATAATTCAGCATTCTAAATAGCACTATTGTAGTAATTATTATAATTTTAAAGATGATCTATATATATATATACTATTATATATAACATTTTATTATATAGGTATATATTAGTATAATATATAGTATATATATATATAAATTAGATATATATATAATATATAATATAAAATTTTGGCCCGGTGTGGAACAACTTGATAGTGGAAAAGTTTTTTTTTTCTTTTTATTTTATTCTCAAAATTGCTTTGATAGAAGTTTATTAAAATTAAATTTAGGAGGGATGGGGCGAGGGGAGGCATTATGACCCATGTACACGTCCTAACTAATTTCACTGATTTTTAAAAATTCAAAATTTCCTATAATGAATTTAACATGTAAATATTTCTTTTTTTTTCTATTAGGTATTTGCTTGATTGGTCTGAAGATGGTAAATAAATTGAAAGAAATGTGCGCTTTAAAAGTTGTGGCTAAATTATGCTGCCAACCACTAGTGAAAGAGAAATTTTAAGAGATAAATTTAACTTCAAGAACGTGCAATATAGAATTTCAAGATGTCTTGAAGTTAAAGGAAATTTAAGGCAGGGTCTAATATTTGTTCAGCAACACCCTGAATTCGTACGACAGAAAGTGGGCCCGAAGATATCGAACCTTAAAAACCTCTGAACGAGTGAATTGCAGTCATAAAACGAGGAAACTTGGTTCAAGTTGACATCCATATATTCAAACATGATAATTGATTAGTATCAGATGGCCGACCAAAAAGGCTATTTAGGACATATATGAGAAATATTTAGGGTAGGGGAGGAGTTTACCCACGAATCATAAGGGGCGTTGATCTAAGTGTCATAGTCATTTGTTCAGACAACCTTATTTAGAATTAGATACATTACTGATCGCATTGACCGAGAGATCCAGTTGATATTGCAAATTTAGACTTTAGCAAAGCTTTGTATAAGGTTCCCCACCATAAGGCTGATGAAAAAGTAAATATCTAGTGGTATAGGTGTAAGTGGTACATTTGATAGAAGATGCGTGTGGTTCTTGTGACGAAAATGAGAAATCGACTACGGTTTTTGGGTGTTGTTGTTCGTAGACTATTAGAAATTCGATAAATTTTTATTTTTTTTGTCGCAATTAAAGAAGAAAAGAAACCAATGTAACAATATTTCGTCACTAAGGACCCTTATAATTCTAAGACGACGAGGTTTCGAGATTAGAGATAGCGGATGCAAATATGGGGAAATAGAAGGAATATTTCGTCTATATGCAGTTTTATGTGTTACGTTTGAAGATCAGAAGTAGCTCAAGCCTATGTGGAATAGCCGGAATGAAAAATGTTCCTTACCACAGGGGAGGCACGTCGGAGTCCTGGGGCCACTATGTTCCTTCATAATATAAATGATAACCAGGACTTAAAGCAAGGTTTCTAGTTTGCACAGATACTAAGTGCCACGCTCAGTTTTGTTAATGAGAGTAGTCAGCTTTCCATTCTTTTTTCATAAAATAATTTTGTCTTAATAGAAAATATATTTCCCATTTTATTTTGAATAAGTTTCAAATGAAATTATTCTTAAACTAATTAAATTTTGTAAAATAAAAATATTCTGCAATTGATATATTTCTCCTCTTTTGTGGAGTTCTTAATCTTGACGCTGATAGTACAATTAACGTTGCACACGCCCCTATTTAGAAGGAAAACAGGGCTTTTCCTTTACATCCAAACGTTAATTTATCACATCCCAATTTTTGTCAAATTGTCGGCGGCAGTATTCTTCATCCCTTTGATATACTCCAATCTAAATTTATACTTTCCTATACTATTCTCCAAACTTATAGGATGTTCTGCCACAAATTTTATCAATTCCTCGTCTGGAGTCGAAGAACTACCATCCGATGAAATAGTATCGCCCAGATGAAGATATGATGATGTTTCTTCTAAATGAGTTTTTAATTGCTCCTCCACTTTAATCTTTTCATCATCTTTAATCGCTAATCCTTCCTTGCGCCTTTTAGCTTCTTCCCCTAAATTTCTCTCAAGTTCTTCTTTCTCTTCTTTTATCTCTCTCTTATAAAGTTCATTTGCTTCTTCATTGGCGGGCATTTCGCTTTCCAACTTACTTTTCACTACCTCTAAATCACTCAACCTTTTCAATTGTTTTGGATTCTATTCTTCCTGAACTTTCTTTGAGAGATTCAAAACTTTCCGAATAAATCTCCTTTTCCTTTTCACGCAAAGTAGTTATTTCCCATTTACTTCTAATTTCAGATAGTTGTTCAAGGAGGGTCCTTTCCTTTTTAACTTTTCCAGGATTTAAATTTTCCTTCTCTTTCGACTCATCTAAGGACTTACCTTTAGGTACTTCCACAGATTCATTCTTAGTTTCATTAGAAAAATTAATTATTGAATTCTCAACTGATGTATCCATCATTTCAGACTCCTTTACTGATTCATCACTTATTGAAACTTCTTCTAATGGACCGGAATTACAACTTGGAGATTGTACTGGACTAAAACTTAGAATCTTCCTCAAAATTAATTTTACAATGGCAGATATAACATTTCGACTCAAGTAACCTTCTTTTTCCAAATCACTGTCTTCAATTAACTTTTCATATAAGCTTTGGTAATGAAGTTTCTCCTTTACTAATTTCTTTATAACTGATCTGAGATACTGAATTTCATTTTCTGCTCAAATAAATTCTTCTCTCATAATCCGCTGAACAGAGGCGATCTCCTCTTCGCATCTTCGTTTTAAAATTGCAGCAACATCTTTAGCTGTGCACTGAGTTGCTGTAATTTCATTCCTGGCTTCATCTAATTCAATTTGGAGATTGCATAATTTGCTTTTGAGCTCTACTATCTCAACATTATGGCCTGAATTTTCCTCACACTTGGAAATGAATTCAGCATAAATTTTTCTAAGTTGTTCCTGAGTACAACGTGTATCTGTATTCTTTCAGCAAGCTGAAAGGTTTTCTTAACTGCCTCTCCTTTTCGTTCTTGTGATGTTCCAATCCTATACTTTTCTTCTTTATTGTCCGGCAGCGGCGTACTTGCGTCTCTCGTGCCTGGGATATTACCCATCACTAGATCGTAGATAGCATCAGGTAAGGTTATCGCTTCAACGAGTCCTGAGTAATAAGGCGTGTCGACATCAGTCATGGCTACCGGAACGTCTCTGATATTATTATCAATCAGCATTATTTGCTTCCTCTTTCCAGGTAGTTGGTCTGAAAAACATATTTCCTCTTAACAATGACACTGTGGCAACCTGTGTCTCTCAATACTTTTCTAACAACTCCACTAATTTTTCCATCAACTACGGGCATCATTTTCGCTCTTCCGTTTCTACTCTTACGCAAGCGCTCCCGATAACAGGTATCGTTTTGCCACAAGCCAACATAGTTCATGACGTCTTCACTATTATCACATTGCCGGTTTTCAAATGTTGATTAGAGTGTCAAGAGTTCGGGTTTACCTCGGTCGCGCTGCGTTGGCCATTATCATTTATTATGGGCCAGCCGCTCTTCAACCTTTCACTCCACCATTACGCGCG
>JABUQX010025109.1:32500-57601 GCA_015478945.1 Trachelipus rathkii | reverse complement strand
CATTCGTTTTTTCCTCCTTATATAATTCACATCTTTCTTTGAAACTTCATCATTTGCTTTTAGTAAACATTCAACCACGCTTTCTTTTTTATTTTTACCTTAACAGTTTTTCATCACCTCTTCATTCCAACATTCGCTGTTAACATTCTTTCTTCCTTCCTATTTTAGCACATCCACACACTTCCTTGCACTACTAACAATTGCTTCTTTCATTTGCCCCCAGATTTGTTCAGTATCAACTTGTTCAAATTCAACTGATTTACTTAGCGAGCGCTCTTACGTACTTATCCTTATTGTCTTGCTCACTTAACTTTTTATCACTCTAATTTTACCCTACTTCCTTTCGTAATCACCTTCCGCCTCTCCATCCAAGCCGCCCACTAACTTAATTTTTACAATAGAACAACATACTGATCCGGATAATGCCCATTCCCTTAAACCCGGCTCCACTGATTTTAACATCCAAGCACATACTTCAACATCTCCTTCTTCACCAACACAAAATAAATCATACTTTTCCACTTCGATACCAATCTCTACCTACAACCAACTCTAGTATACTTATGGATACTCCTGTGTTATTTAAAGAAAGTTTACTCAAATACCTCAAAATATAGGACAGAAAATCAAATGCAGCGCTTACCCACCATTCTCATTTTCTTCTACGCCACCCAAAACCACCTGTTATACCTCCCTTTTTTGATCACCTATCGAACCATTCAGGTACCCCAACACTATCAATCTGAAGCTCCTACTCACCCATCCAGAACATCAATTCAAATTATCCAAAAATGCGTACTCTCTTCCAACGTTTCGCTCAGATGGATCCATCACGTCACAACAACACATACTTGAACCTTTTCAACTTAAATTTAACGACATTAGAATTCTAGGACCTCACATCACACAAAGTCTAACGCATAGCCTTTGTAACACGACAGGTTCACTGCATCAAAATTGCACTCCTTCTCTCTCTCTCTCATTCTCTTCCACACCAGCACGCAGCACATTTTCACACCAACACACTCATTTCACCTTTTTCCTTTCATCTTCTGTTTCAGTCACAGCGAGCAAATCAAATTGGCCCTTTCTAAATACATCCATCCCCTCTCTCCTCAACATTTATTCATCTGAACATTCATGTACCCATACGATTCATAACAATTTCGCCGAAAATTAGAAAAGGTCGTTTACGGCGATCACGACCATCTCCGAGGCATGCATCAGCAATTCTAGCAAGAGATAGTGGTAGTGGGCAGCCAACCCAACTACCACCGCCCCCTTAGTCGACTTCTACGACACGCAGGACATACGATGTGGGAAATTCCTTCTCCCACCGCACATCCAGGGATATGAGTAGTAGGGATGTCTGTAAGGTGTTATCTAGAAGTGGGGTGTGTACTTTAATTATGTGTATATGATAATGTGGATAAAAGGTGGTGTCTATATGTTGCCTGGAGGATGAGTGTGTAAGAATATGAACGCAAAAGAGAAAGACGCACCATTAAAATGGAGGTAATTTCCATCGCTTCGATGTATGCGTGTAGTCTCCCTCTATAATATAATAATATATATATATATATATATATATATTATATATATAATATTATATATATATATAATATTATATATATATATTATATATATATATATATATATATTATATTCTATATATATATATATATATATATATATATATATATATATATATGTCTATATATATATTATATATATATATATTAATATATATATATATATATATACATATATATATATATATAATATATATATATATATATTTATATATATATATATAGACACCTCATTTGACCCAATGTGTGTCTGTAGGCAGAATTCTATTCTGGCTCCGGCTACGACCTAGGATCTGGATTCTAGTTCATTCAACCTCTCCTATGCACTCACCGAATTTCATATATCTACGAGCATTTCCAGGATTTGGGGCTCAGCCCAATCACACATTTGACGTAGCGGCGTGAAACCTCGGCTCAAGGCAGGCAACACCATCAGCAGTGGGGGTACCAAATTTGAAGGGGATAGCTCAACTAGACCTCCTTAAACAAGGGGAGAACTTCAAAAGGCTAAAATATGCCAAGGTTGACAGATTTGAACCGCATAACGGTCAAATCTGACCACCTATGGGTTTGTGATTCCCAAGCAGATGAGTCATTGTATGCACTGGTGCTGGAGCTAGAGTCATAAGAAAAGCACAGAGTGCGAAACCGAGGAAGGTGGATTAAAAAGAAGTCTCATAAGTCGGAGCTGGTGCAGTCACTAACTGATTTAACACAAAACATCCTCCTGGGTTTCAATCAAACTCCTCCCCCTTCTCGCACTCTCTAAGTAGCAATAGATATCAAAAAGGCTTTCAACACAGTCCCACATCACCTTTTAATAGACAAAGTATTAAGCATAAATATAAGCATCAATGAAAAGAAAATAATAGCAAATTTCCTTCCGGTTGTACCAAGCTAATCATACAAGGACTCCACTCCTCCTGTACATACAAATTATGTAATGGAATCCCCCAGGGCGCTATCCCATCACCAACACTTTTTAACCTTTTTATGCATGGCCTACCACATCTCATATCCTCTCCTATAAGAATCAAAAGTTAAGTAGACGACCTATCAGAGCTTAAAATTCCTCTATAAATACAGATGGCAGAGAACTACAACAGTACTCAAACCAACTAAAAAAATGGCTAACAATAAACAGAATGACTGTTTCACCTCAAAAACTCTCTATCACATTACTTACCCCTGATAAAAAATGAAATATCCATCCGGCAGTTCTTCTATTAAACAATAAACTCCCCCTTAAAAAACTACCTACTATCCTAAGCTTGACCTTCGATACACACATGACATTCACCCCAGCATAAACAATATCACTTCCAGAGTTACACACAATGAAAACATTAATTGGAACAAGCACAATATTAAGAAATTAGAAGCTGTACTAAACAAAGTTGTCAGGATAATAAGATGCTGCCTTCGCTCCAACAAAGGTTGTTCCTATGAAAGCCCATCTGGACATTACAGGTCATCAATTTTACAGTATATCACTCAACAGATTACCCCCTGCGGCAAAAAAGAAAAAAAAAATCACACCAGCATTATATTATTCTAACATTTACAACACGTTTCCCCCCCCTCCCCTAGCCTCTCCCATTATTAAACACATCCATACTAAATTACCCCAAAGAACGATCTCTACATACCCAAATAACACTATACTCCAAGCACATCCGCCTGATGTATTCCCTTCTGAACAAACTTTGGACCGCCAAACCAGAGATATGCTGTCCCGACTAAGCTCTGGGCACCATCCTTCCCTTCAGGATTATAAATTTAAAATTCATAACGCACCCTCCCCACACTGTCAAACTTGTCCCGCCCTGACAAATAACGACACAGAACATCTTTTAATAAACTGCTCGGGCTTGACGAACATCCGACGCAACTTTGAAACAATCGTTCTAACGGATCAATGGGTTCGGCCTACTGCAGTGGCACAATATTACGGGATCTCTAGCTTCTAGTAGGGGAGCAGGGGGCTACCAAGTAAGTAATATATATATATTTTTTTTTTGTGAGTCAATGTACAAGACCCACCACGGCTCACAAAGAAGCGGCCACACCGAGTTGAAAAAATCAACATCATGGGTGGGCCCTTTTATATATATTGATTCCAAATTTCAAAATCTACCTGTTGGGGATAGATTCAAAAAAGTAAATAAAAAAAAAATAAAATTAAGACATAACGCATGAGCTACAATTTGAATATATAGTATATACGTAGTAATATATAGAATATATAATATATATATATAATATATATATATATATATAATATTAGCTAATATTAACTATTTAAACATTCACATATATTTAAATTACTATAGAATTTTTATTTTTAGGGGTTCCGAACTGAAAATTCCGGTTCCGGCGTCGGAACCGGAATTAGCCGGAAATCACAATTAAAAAATTCCCGGCCGGGAACGGAATTTCTAATGAAACTTGTTCCTTTGGCTACCAAAGAAAAATGTTACCAACAGAACTAGAGCTCTTTCAAATAAAAAAAATTATATAATATATATATATTATATATATATAATATAAATATATATTATTAAAATAAATATAAATAATAATATATATAAATTCTTATAGATGTAACTATTTTCTTTTTGTTTTATACGTATATTGATAAAGGTTTTAATTCATTAATTTGATTAACAGGTTTTTCATTAATAACAACCTCACAAAAATTGTTTTTTAAAATTCCATCATTCGTTAAAAAATTTTTTTATAATTGCTATATTATGGTCACGAAAACTTTATAAATATAAAATTAAATAGTTGCCACAAAAAAAAAAATATGTACATAAACTACGGTAATTCATCAAAAAACATTTTAAACAAACCCATTCAGAAAACAAAATGAAAATCGATCATCATCCGTAAGAGATTATATCTAGAACTGGTTCAAAAATTTTTTAGATGGGTTTTAAAAGCGAGAATGCTTATATTTTCTAGAAAACACCGGAACACCCCAAAATTGGCGAAAGAATCGAAGCCACGTGAAACAAGTGAAAGTCTGAGGGGAAAATTTTCGTCGCCCCCCCAAAAAAAGTTGGCTAATTTCGGCCTTTTCAAAGACATGTCTTCAGAAAAGAAATAAATTTATTTCACGATAAGAATAGAATAAAGCCGAATCTAAAATTCCTTCAATCCGGGGACTGCATAAAACTGTTGCCATCTTCAACCCAAAGAGTATCTTATGTCTAGTAGAAAAATATGTTTTTTTGTAGAGAAGATTTGATGTTACCAACCTTGCATACATAAAATTGAGATTCAGAAAAGGATTCAAGAAGTTTTCTTAGGGCTGATCCTAATATCATTACTACAGAATATAGAAGATAGCTAACAATAATTCAAACGAGTCATTTATTCTTTGACTGCACTCTGGCTTATCAGCCAGTTTGAAAATTTGGACTATGTATTCCATTGGAATAAATATTAAATAATAGATATAATATATATATATATATAAATATATATAAATAGTATATATATATAATAATATATAATAATATATATATATATAAATTATAGATATATATATATATATAATGAGTATATTAATATAAATATATATATAGATTTAATTTTTAAACTTTCGAATATTTAGAAGTATCTTATTTCTGATTTTGAGATATTTGGATAAACTCTTATTTCGAATAATATTCGTCAGGTAATAAAATATACTGGTATGAATACCTACACAAGGGGCTAACCAATTTATATTTTGTTTTAAAAGATGGATTTGGGATTGTTGTTAAAAAATAAATTCCTTTTAAAAATTTCTTAATTTCCAAGTACATTAGTAATTCCGGTTTCTCGCCGGAAATTTTGAAAAAAATTACCGTCCGGAACCGCGAAACCGGAAAAAAAATCAAATTCCGTCTCCCTCTATAATATATATAATATATTATATATATATATATATATTATAGTATATATAATATATAATATATATATTATATATAATTTATATACTATAATATATATAAGTATATATATATATCAGTTGGCCAAAAAACCCAGGTTTTGACCAAAAAAACCCAACCAGCTGGTTTTTGCGGATTTCTCTTAGTGAAAACATCACAGACTAAAAAAAATCCTAAACCTAACCCCTGATATTTTTTATTTTTCTTTTCAACACGTTATAAAGATTTCATATAGTATTTAATATTTAATTTCTCTCCCCTGCACTAATGATTTGTTTAATTAAAAAAACATTCATCAGCTATTAAAAAGAAAATAATTTTAAAATTTTTGTCAAATATTCATTCGCACTGGGGAGGGAAAAAAACAATAATGTAGTAGCGAATGGTGTAAAGTAACTGTTGATGACAAACATCCAAACAAAGTAATTTGCAACTATGCGATGATAACATTTATCAGGAAAAAATTAGAGTTAAGCTCATTTTGAGAAGTGCAAACTCAAAGAAAGCTCATGATATAGTCTAACTTGTTTCAGTTCATCTGAGTAATATCCTGAGGTTACATTCAATTTCAAGCACTACAAACCTTATATATATACAGTATATATATAATATATATATATAATATAACTATATATATATATATATATATATATATATAGATAAATATATTATAATATATATAATATATATATTATATATATATATTATAATATATATATCCCTGAATTAGAGAAATATTCCCTTAGACTGAAATCGGTATAAAATATCTTGCCTTATAAAAAAAATTTGTAATGTAATAAAACTGAAAAAATATGTAATATTTTCCCCAAAATTAATGTTTGACTTTTGGGTTGGTTAAACCCCAAATAAAAAAAAAACCCCAATTTGGGTTATTGTGGCTGGTTTTTCGGTTCCAACCTTCTGACTATATATTATATACATATAATTAGATATATAATATATATATTATATATATATAATATACTATATATATATTATATAATATATATATATATATATATATATATATTATATATATATAATATATAAGATATATATATATATAAATATAATATATATTATATATATATTATAACAGCATCTATAATAGTAATAAAAAAAACAAAACAACTCAAGATAATGTTAAATAAAAAATATTTTCTTTAAAAAATCATTATTAGAATATAAAATAGTAAAGAAAATTTAAGACATAACGGTAAAATGCTTAGTAAGATATAATAGAAATGATACTAACCTCTTTCCATTTTCTCCAATAATTTATGAAAAGTTCTTCATGTCTGTTGAATAAAATTCTTTTTAAACGTTTGAAAACTTTAATTACAAATGAAGATTGGATTATTTCGTCCCAGAACTCCTCTCATATTATTATATATATATATATATATATAATTATAATATATATATATATATATATATAAATATATATATTATATATTATATATTATATATATATATATATATTATATATATAATATATATAATATATATATATATATATAATATATATAGAGAGAGAAGAGAGAGAGAGAGAGAAGAAAAGGAAACGCCAAGAATATAAAGATTAGGGGAAAGAGAAAGAGAAAAGAGAGAAGAGAAAGAGAAAGAGAAACGCCAAGAATATTAAGATTAGGGGAAAGAGAAAGAGAAATAAGAAGGGAGAGAGAAGAAAGAAGAAAATGGAAAGAGTAAGAGAAAGAGGAAAGAGAAAGAGAAAAGAGAAAGAGAAAGAGAAAGAAAAAGAAGGAAGAGAGGAGAAAGAACGAGAAAGAGAAAGAGACAAAGAGAAAGAAGAGAGAGCGAGAGAAGAGAGGAGAGAGAGAGAGAGAGACGAGAGGAAGAAATGAGAGAGGAGAAGAAGAATGAACGAAGAGAAGAGAGAGAGAGAGACGAGAGAGAGAAGAGATGAGAGAAGGAGGAGAGAGAAGGATGAGAAGAACGAGGAGAGAGAGAGGAGAGATGATGAGAGAGAAGAGAGAGAGAGAGAGAGAGAGACGAGAGAAGATGAGAGAGAGAGAGAGAAGAGAGATAGAGAGACGAAGAGAGAGAGAGAGTAGAGAGAGCAGAGAGAGAGAGAGCAGAGGAGAGGTAAATGAACAGTTTGGAAGGATGATGAATATGGCCCTACAAGGGAATAGGAAGCTCTTCTGGAAGTAAGCATGAAGGTTAAGAATGAGAATAAGGGAATCTGCTTAGAATAATGAATAGGGATGGTGCTTTCGTAACTGATGATGAAATGGATGTGATGGAGTGTGAAGGGAACACTTCGAAAATCTGCATGACATTGGCAGTAATGAAGAGGTGATAGTGAATGTGTGTGGGTTTGATGGTGCAAGAAGGAATAGGTATATTGGGGGTGAGGTCACTAGTGAGGAGGAGGTAGAGTGAGAAATTTGAAGAATGTAAATCTGCAGTATGATGAAATTACATGGTGAAATAATCAGAATGGAGGGGAGATGATGAATGATTGGATTTGGAAATTGTGTAACAACGTTTATAAATGGAGTGTTTAGTTCCGAAACATTGGAGGAGAGCAGCATTAGCATCCTTATATAACAGTAAGGTGGATAAGGAAAAGTGTAAGGGAATTAGTTTATAGTGTGTTGTAGGGAAGATACATAACAGTATTTTGGTTGAAAAGTACATCGAGTGCCTGAAGGACTGATTGGTGATGAACAAGGTGCATTTAGAAGTGGTAGAGCATGTGCGGATCAAATTTTTACATTAAACAAATGATTGAGAAAATGAGAAAGAAAAAGAAAAATTGTATGTTCTTTTCCTATAATGAAGAAATATATGTTCTTATCAATTAAGAGTGGATTATGATAAATGAATGAAATCAAAAGTATGTATGACGATAGTGAAGTGTGTGTAAGAATAAATGGAGTAGATAGTGATTTGTTTAATATTAATAGCGGAATGAGGTAGGGATGTATTATGTCTCCTTGGTTATTTGTTTATGGATGGGGTTATTTAAGAAATAGAGGTTGGGGGGGAAGGTGTTAAAATGAAAGAAAATGGAAGGGAGTGGAGGGTGCCCTGCTTATTGTATGCGGATGATTTGGTTTTGTGAGGTGAATCTGAAGAGAGTTTGAGAGAATTAGCAGAGGAGTTTAGCAGGATGAGTAAAAGGAGGGGGTTTGAAAGTAAATGTAGATAAGAGTAAGGTTATGGTTGTGAGTGAAGCGAATCTGCAGTGTGAAGTCATGTTAGATTGTGAGCAACTGGAACAAGTATCTGAGTTTAAATATTTAGAATATATGTTGGATGAAAATCAAACAGATGAGGCAGAATGTAGTAGGAAGTTAAGTCAGATCAGTCTAGTAAGTAGTAAGAGATGTCTTTTGTCGCCGTTTGTCTGGGAGGGACATCTTTGACAGGAGGAGGAAGGTGTATTATTAATTTTAAATTCATATTACTGAAGGGAAGGATGGTGCCCAGAAAGGAGACAAGTCAGCATTACTTGTGTTTGGCGGTCCAAATGAGTTGACTGAGTATGAACGTGTTTAACGATGGGAGTATCTGGTGGTGGAGAGAGAAGCATGTTGTTTACGGTAGAATAGTATAGTTCTGGTGTGATTTTTTCCTTTTAGGTACAGGATGTTGTTGTAATGTTATACATGGGTGATTTATTACGAATGATTTACTATAAAATTGACAATCTATCATATCAAGATTTGCTTTTATGGGGAGGATTTTCGGTAATATATATATATATAATATATATAATATATATAGTGAGAGAGAATCATATATTATAATTTAGGAGACGCGAGCTTAAGGTTCACCCCAATGTGAGTTAGTAATACCTTAAGATATATTATATCTCTTCACCTCTCTCTACTTAAGTATATATAGAGCGTTCGCTCGTACAATATCCGACGCACGCGAACTTTACAAGACATCCTTATTACCAGTAGACACACCCTTAGTCCGTTATAAGTGATCGTATCTCTGACCACATGTGAGTGTGAGGCTTAACAAACTGTCTATTGTATCCTCGTTGGTGACGCTCGTGTACCGCGAGAACCACTGTAGCTGGCGAGTATTACTTATCATACCCTTGATTGATCGTCTCCCGAGAGTAATGGCTATGATCTGTGGAAACAGCATACACAACTGAAGTGTTATAATGGCGAGGAAGTGCACATCTCCACATCCTGATGATCAATGTAGAAGGAGACTATCACGCTCTCCGTTGAATGTCACTAATGTCTTCCGTGGGTTGTCTTACGTATCGTAAGTATGTTGTAACCCTCATGTAGCAACACTGTGCGCCACTGTGCCCGTATAGTCCTGAGTTCAACAGAACGGTGAGTGCAAATCACAATCGATGTGAGAGTAGCTCTTATATCTCTGAATCTCATCCATACTGCTGATGTGTCACCGCTATGGTGATGAACCGTTGGCTATGGCGATCTTAAACCCGCTGTTTCTATATCTAGTGTGTGAGAATCACTAACAGCTGACGTATTATAAGAGTTTGTGTGCGTGTGAAGAAAGGGTAAATGAGAGAATAAATGAAAGTATGCTGCAGATGGTTTTTCATATTGGGAAAGATGAATGATAGGCGTTTGTTAGAGCGGATGATAGTGCGGGGTTGAACCGACCGGCTGAGACGAAGAAAAAGAAGATTGAGTCTAGTAAACGAAATGTTTGAAGGGAAAAATGTGAGTTTGGTAAGGGCGAGAAGAAAGGTGTATTAACAGGAGTGAATGGCGGTAAGGGGGCGTATTTGTAGCCCACCTGGGCCAAGGGGATGAACCCCCTTACATGACGATTTACCATAGTGAGGCCCGTCGCGTCCCATGAAGCTCTAGGTGGATTTTCTGTCATGAGAAGAATGTGTTTCAATAAGTACAGAGGGGGTGGTAAGGCTGGGCTTTCTTTTCGACATTTGTCATATTCTCCTTCTGCTTTTCTTTTCCGATGCTTGTAGCGCACCTTACTCCCAGTCTTGGGAAGAAGAGGTAGGTAAAGAAAGAAAGAAAGAAAGAGAAAAAGAGAAAAGAAAAGAAAAGAAAAGACATGAAAAGTGTAACAGGGTCAGGAAGAAAAACTAAATGTGAATGACTAAGTTTTAAGAATAAAAGGATCAACTACTAAAGTTAAATGTAAGAACTGCAACACATTAAAAGAATAAAAGCATATCCCCATCAAGGACCTAATGAAACTGCAATCTCTAACATTGATAGTAAGCATGAAATGGTGTATTCATCAAAATCACCAAAACTGTAATATCCCAAAGAGAGTGAGTAGTAACTAATCTGGTAAATAGCATAAAGAAGTGATGATTAGTTCCCCCATCACCATCATTGAAGCAGGTCTGTATCACCAATATTCAAAAGGTCAAATTGCAAACCGAATATAAAAGATTTTGCAGTTGTCAATACTACTACACAGAAAGAAGCAATAGACAAAGCATTTGCTAGATTCTATTATGCTGGCAATAACTCTTTATAGGCTTAAAGGAAAATATTTCAAAAATAGATTATAGAATTTTTAAGACCAGGATATAAAATTTTAACACGCAAGGATCTTTTGTTATTATTGGATGAATAAAAGAATATACAGAATAGTCTCACAAAGTAATTAAGAAGCGATGATTGAACAGTTACATTACAAGGATGGTCATCTGTGAAAAATTATTCCATAATAACCACATCAATGTACACAAACCAAAAATCCTTTTAAAATGAGGTTATATTGATTCATAATCTGCATTAATATATATATATATATATATATATATATATATATATATATATATATATATATATATATATATATATTATATATTATATATATATATATATATATATATATATATATATATATATTATATATATATATATATATATATAGATGTATATATATTATATTTATATATATATATATATCAGTATTATTTGTAAGAATTTAAATTAGGAAAGGAAGAAATAGAGAAAAATATAAAGCAAAAATGTTTTTGCATTGCATTACGCACCGAAAATGAGTCAAAAACGAAATGAATGAAACAGTTGTTGAAAGAGGATGAAGAATTGAGTCAAATAACTAGCTATGGATGTTCAGCTCACTATCTCAATTTACTGGAAAAAGCAATACACCACAAACTCTAATAAAGCATGTAATGGAAATACAAAAATATTTAAAAAAAACATTAACTTCAAAGGTGGCTAAAAGAAAACGAAGGCATTATGACAACTGTTACCTATGACACAAGGTAGAATAGCCAAAAAGCTTGTAAAGAGACAATTATCAAAATTATTTAAGTTGAGATATCAAATAAACATAATATTAATGTTTGTATAACAATCTAATCAAAGAGGGAAAAAAATGTGAAAAACATATTTAGATGGGTTAAAGATGAGTTGGCGGGGGGGGGGGGGGGGGGGAAGTGGAGAAAACTGGGTTGCTCACTTTTGTGACAGCCATGCTCAGAATCCCAAAAATATAAATTACAAACCTGAAAAGTATGGGCAGAAGTTCTCTTTTTCATCTTCGCACACATAACACAAATCCCACAATTCTTCAAGCTCCCTTCTTAATTTGTTTATATAGCAACCTAGATTTTGCTGCTTTAGTTCTTCTAATTCTTTAAGCTCAGATTTAAGCTATATATATATATATATATATATTTATATATTATATATTATATATATGATATATATATTTGATATATATATACGCATTTACATATATATAAATATATAAGGTGTATTTATATTCATTAATCGCTATATATATATACATCGTCATCATCATCATCCACCTTCTTTCCCCAAGACTGGGGGTAAGGTGCGTGACATGCACCAGAAACAGAAAAGTGGTAGAAGAATATGACAAGTCGGAAAGAAAGCCCAGCCTTACCACCCTTCTTTATACCTATTTGTGAGAACTCGCGCAGTCAGAAAATCCACCAATGAGCTTCACGGGACGCACGGGACTGCGACGGATCCTCAATGTGGGTTCATCCCTTGGCCCAGGTGGGCCACAACCCTACTGACTCACACATCCCAGCTATTCACTCCTATCAGGCAACTTTCTTCTCGCCTCCGCCAAACTCACATTTCTCTCCTTCAGGCATTCCTTTACGGACTCAATCCACTTTTTTTTGAGTTTCCCAGCCAGTCAATTCCCAACACACTCACCACTATACATCCGCTTAACCAACCGACTATCAACCATCCTTTCCCCATGACTAAACCATATCAACATACTTTCATTTATTCTCTCATTTATCCCTTTCTTCACACCACATAACTCTCTAATACGTTCATTCTTCATTTTATCAACTCGTCTCACTCCTAACATGCCCCTAATTCAATTTGATAGTCTCACTACTATACATTAACACAGGTAACAACATAATCTCATGTAAGACTCTAGCGAACTCAAAACTTAGTCCCTTTACATCCACCAAGGGTTTAATTGCACCAGATACCTTCCTGCCATTCACAACTTAAAACACTGCATCATCCGTTCCCTTTACATCCAACATATATCCTAAATATTTAAACTCGGATACATGTTTCAGCTGCTCACCATCTAACAACTTCACACTAAGGACTGTCCTCACTCACAACCATAACCTTACTCTTATTTACACACCTCCCTTTACACAACTCCTTTTACACACCCTGCCAAATCTCTCTACCAATCCTCTCAAACTCTCTTCAGATTCACCTCACAAAACCAAATCATCCGCATATAATAGGTAGGGCAACCTCCACTCTCTTCCATTCTCCATCATTCTAACACCATCTCCTACCACCCCACCTTCATAATTCCTTAATAACCCCATCCATCATATACAAATTGATTAACCAAGGAGAAATAACACATCCCTGTCTCCCTACTCTATTAATATTAAACTAATCACTTTCGACACCATTTATTCTTACACACGCTTCATATCGTCATAACATACTTTGATTCCAGCAGAAGCCTACCCCACAACCAATATATCAACTTAACACCTGCCATAGAACTTCCCTATTAATCCTATCATACGGCCTGTTTGCAAATCCATAAAACCTAAATACAACTTATTCCTCTTCTCCCTCATTTTCTCAATCATTTGTTCAATGTAAAGATTTGATCCACACATCCTCTACCACTCCTAAACGCACCTTGTTCTTCACCAATCAGTCCTTCAGTCACTTGACACACTCTTTCAACTAAAATGACAGCATATATCTTTCCTACAACACTCAATAAACTAATTCCCCTATAATTTCTACAGTTACCCTTATATAAGGGTACTATTACTGCTTCTCCTCCAATCCCCGAACTATACACTCCATAAACGCTTTATTACACAACTTCCAATCCAATCAATCACCATCTCTGCCTCCGTTCTTGATCATCTTCACGCAGTAATTTCATCTGATACCAGGTTGCACGATTTGACCATTCTTTCAACTTTCTTCACTCTCCCATTTACCTTCCTCCTTTATCTATGACTCCATCATCCCCCACAAAATACATATTCCCTTCTGCACCATCAAACCCACACTATCACTATCACTTCTTCATTACTGCCAATGCTATGCAGATTTTCAAAGTGTTCCCTCCACACTCCCCTCACATCCATTTCATCAGTTACGAAAGCACCATCCATATTCATTATTCTAAACAGATTCCCCATTCATTATTCATCCTCCTTCCAAACTGTTCATTTACCTCTTTTTTTTCTCCTACATATGCATCTTTAAGTATTTCTTTTTTCCTCCTTATATAATGTCCAACATCCTCTTTAGAACTTCATCATTGCTTTTAGTGCATTCAAACACGCTTCCTTTTTACTTTAACCGCTTGCATCACCATCTTCCTTCCACCACTCACTGTTAAACATTCTTACTTCCTACTTAGCACATCCACATACTTCCTTTGCACTGCTAATAACTGCTTCCTTCATTTGCTCCCAGATTTGTTCATATATATATATATAATAAATATATATATAATATATATATATAAATATATATATATACTATATATATATTATATAATATATATATATATATATAAGCTATATATATATATATATCTTATATATATTATATAGGTAATATATTATATATATTCGTAATAAGGTGTGTGTGTGTGTGAAGAAACTACGTTGAGGTGGTTTGGTCATGTGGAAAGGATGGAAGATAGTCGGTTGGTTAAGCGGATGTATGTGGTGATTGTTGTTTGGGAATGAACCACTGGCAACTGAAGAAAAAGTGATTGAGTTCAGTAAACGAATGCCTGGAGGGAGAGAAATGTGAATTTGGCAAAGGCGAAAAGAAGGGTGCAATATAGGAGTGAATGGCGGGTTTTTATGAGGGGTATGGACTGTTGGCGCTACCTTTGGCCAAGGGATGAACCCCACACTGACGAGAATGCCATAGTGAGGATCAGTCGCAGTCCTGTGAAACTCTAGGGTGGATTTTTAGACTGTGACGAGTTTTCACTAATAGGTAATAAAGGAAGGGGGGGGGGTAAAGGCTGGCTTTCTTTTTTGACTTATGTCCATGATTCTTCTTCTACTACTTTCTGTTTCCGGTGCATGTACGCACCTTACCCAGTCCTGGGAAAGAAGGTAGATGATAATAATAATAATAATAATAATAATAATAATAATAATAATAATAATAATATAATAAATAAATATATATAATATATATATATATAGATAATATATATATATAATATCTATATATATATATATGATATATAATATATATATAATAAATAAATAATTATATGATATATATATATTATATATACCGGTATATATAGCCGGTATATACTAAAACACAAAAGGTATTAATTAATACAAAATTATAGAGGACTGTAAAAAGCGTAAGAAAGCCCACAAAAGAACCTTTTTGAATATTTTCAAAATGTGTTATCAGTCAGATGGGTGAAGGAAGTTTTTCTCTTCTTTCCTCATCAATGCTGAATAGGCGGTTCCATAAGTCTCTCATTTTCAATCTCAGCTCCTCTTCCAGTTCTTTTTTGTTGGTAAACCTTTTTAAGTATAATATATATTATATATATATATATATATATATATATATATATATATATATATATATATATATATATATATATATATATATATAATATATATATATATATATATATATATATATATATGCGGAATGTAACTATATCGATAGCATAATATTACATCTGAAAATTATAACTGTAAAATATGACTGAAATTGAAATTAAGTGAAAAGATTATAACATACCTTTAATTGCAAGTCTTTTGATAGTGTTTTCATCTTCTGTATATTTTGTACTGACAAAGTGACCAAACCTTCTAAACTACACACGATATCCCGTTCGAATGAGGAAGATGGCTTCAAATGCAATATTTCCATATTAGTTTGAATGGAAGCTCTGTAGGATGCAAACTGTTTTGTTCTGGTCTCCAATTCCTTCTTTAAGCTGTTTGAAACTTTTTGAAGAAGATCCAATGAGACAATAGTTGGGATGCTATCGTTAGGAAGTTCAACTGGTTCTTCTTCTAATCTTTTACACAAATCTTTTTCAGTAGACCTCAGAGACTTATATCTCTCGAACCTCTTTTCTTTTTCCCCCTCATAGATAGTAAGTTGAGACTTCAAATATTCTACTAATACTCTTAGGGTCATCTGCCCATCTGGTTCAGCTACATGGGGAACTTGGAGATCCTGCATAAATAACATAATATACTTGTATATCTAGTTACTTAAAATATCAATAATGTTTTAAATTTTACTAGGTAATTTACAAAGTGTATTTTTAGTATCTCAATAAGATGATAAATGAGAAAATTAATTGACAATGAATGAATAAATTAACTGAATTAATTGACTAAATGAATAAAACTATAAGACTACAGTAAATCTTCATACGCTGATTACAAATCTTAATTTCAAAATTAGCCATCACACTAATTCTTCAAAATAAAATGTCAATTTTAGTAATGGCCTGGTTTGTGTTATAACGTGGGTGATAGAAGTCATTTAAAGGGGGAAAGATTGAAGAAATGAGGAAACTTATAAATGTAATTAAAAGGAGTAAAGAGATTGATATGGGCATATGGTAGTGTTTTAGATGAATGGAGCAATGACGAGGAGTGACGCGGTGCACCTACCTATGATATCAGGAATGATTTGGTTCTTGTAGGCGAATTGAAGAGAGTTTGATAGAGGATTGGTAGAGAGATTTGGCAGATGGTATGTAAAAAGGAGGGGTTTGAAAGTAAACGTAGATAAGAGTAAGGTTAATGGTCTGTGAGTGAGGACCGTCCCTCACGTGTAAGTTATGTTAGATGCATGAGCAGCTGGAGCAAGGTCTTGAGTTTAAATTATTTAGGGATCTGTGTTGGATTGAGAAGGCGAACGGATAGCATTGCGAGTTAGTTAGGAAGTTGTGAAGGCAGGGAAGGTCGGCTGGTGCAATTAAATCGTCTTGGTGAAATGTAAAGGGCTAATGTCTTGAGATGCGCTAGAGTTACATGAGGGAATGATTGTCTACCTGTGTTATTGTACTAGTGTGAGACTATGGTCTGGAATAGAAGTATAGATCTAAAGGTTCAAATGTGTTCCAGAATGGAAATTTAGGGCGTACGGTGTGAAAAGAATATAAAAGTGGAGAGATGAAGTATTAGAGAGTGCGTTTGGTTGTGAAGAAGGAGTAAATGATGAGAATAATATGAAAGTATGTAGATGGTTTGGTCATGTGTGGAAAGGCTGAATGAAAGTCGGTTGGTTAAGACGATGTATCGTGAGAGAGATGTGTCGGGAACCCGACCGGCTGGAGACGACGAGAAAGTGGATTGAGTCGGTAGACGAATGTCTGAAGGAATGGAGAAATGTCGAGTTTGGCAGAGCGAGAATAAAGGTGCATAAGCTAGGAAAGACATGGCGTGGTTTTGTATGGGGTATTGTTTGTGGCCCTCCTGGGCCAGGGGATGTAACCCTTTACACTTGACACTTACCATAGTGAGGGTCCCGTCGCCGGCCATGTCGTCTCTTTAGGTGGATTTTCTGTACATGTGGCGACTTGCTGGCTCTTAAGAATATGAGGGTTGGGCTTTCTTTTTCGACGTTTTGTCATGTTCTCCCCTACTGTCTTTGTCTTTTCGATGCTTTTTAAAGTTAGAAAGAATGAATCTGAAAGAAGGTTTGAAAGAAAGAAAGATATGTATATGATATATTATATATTATAATAAATATAATATATATATATATATATCATTATATTTATAGATTATATATTATTTATATATATATATATATTTAGTATATATATTATATATATATATATATACATATTTACTAACTTAAATAAGAGAACGACGAGAGAGAGAGAGAAGGAGAGAGAGAGAGAGCGCAGATCGAGAGAGAGAGAGAGAGAGAGACGACGAGAGAGAGAAAGAGATAAATAAACCTTTAGTGTATTTAAAGTTTCAGAAAGCAACATTGATCAAATTTAAATCATCGTTTATTTAATAGTATACACCTGATATTTGCAGACGGTATTAATTTGCGTGTCCTAAAAGATTTAGAAATGATTGTAAATCATATATGAGTAAAATAATATATATTACCCGGCTATTCTCCGCGACATTAATTGATTATATTTATATAAACTAATAATTATATATCATTATCATCATCCAACAACTAGTTTCATATATATATATTTTATATAATTATATATTTAGCCGTTAGGTGAGCTGAGTTGTGAGTAGATCGGGATCCCGTGTAACTCCAAGGAATACCTTTCTCGTGCTTATATATATAAGTTTCATCCTAATTACTAGACAGTCGTTGTTTTCTTACGAAGGTACCATTGTAACTAATTTTCCTTATTTATGATGATGAGTGGTGGGTGAGGTGGAGGTTGAGGTGAGTAGTAGGTGAGGGGGAGGGTAGTATGGGGGTAGTTGGGTAGGGGGGGTGGGGAGAGACAGTTTATGATTATAAAATATTAATTCTATTGATATATATATAATATAATATATATGATATTCTGTTACAACATATTATATATATATAATTATATGATATAATTACAATATAATATATATATATATAATATTAATTATATTATATATATATAATATATTAATTATTATATATTATATACTTATATATTATTATATATTATAATAATATTAATTAATATATATATTAACAATATAGTATATTATATTATATAAGAATATCGAAAGGCTATCGCCGTTTTCCAATTTTTGCGCTTATTTCGATTCGACTAATCAGCTGCGTTTTAAAGAAAAGCCAAATTCGCAGATAGAAATCTATGGCAAGTAAATGGTAATGAACAATATAAATGAGAACAAACTAAAGTGGATAGAAGTCTTATAATTTTATAAAAAAATTGGAAAAGGGCATGATTTTTAGTCTAAGAAGAATATATACATATGAAATGAAACTTAAATTTAGGTTATAAATAAAATTTCGACACAATTTTAATAATTTTAAAATTTTGAAATTAATTAAAGCTAATGAATCTTCATAATCAATTTTAAATATAATTTTATTTCCACTAAGAATATTGCTATTTAGTAACTTTTTATAAACTAATTTCATTTGGATTACGTAAAGCTTTATAAAACTTGGTTTAAATACGCTCGTTCTTTTTCACACATAGGGATCTATAATTATAACGGTGAAATAATTTTCCACGATAATTTACTCTGGCAACTGTCTCTAACGATTTCATTTCAACGAATATACTTTGTACATTATTTCAAAGCGCTACTACAATGGTATCTTTTAACGAGTAAATGCAATCATTCATGTGATCTTTGGATTAATGGTAATAACATTGATTGAATATATGGTTACAATTAAGTTATATTCAACCGAAATTAAGATAATCAGAGATTATATTTCAAAACGTTAGGTAACTAAGTATTTATAAAAATCTCTCAAACAAGAACTAATTGATATGTTACAATATAAATTACTGCTAATTCCCCGTTAAATTTTAGGAAAATACTTGAATCGATTTATATCGTTGGGAAGGAGGATTTTTCTAAAGGGCGTTTTCCATTTTGTCATTTGTGTTTACGCATCGATAAGAAATGCAATCCAGTTTTAGCACGAATTTCGGGCAAATCGACCGTTGTTACAAAATATATTGATCAGACTGTTTAATGAGCACGTGGTTTGGAATAAAAAAAAATAACAAAATTGTGTTTTTTATCATCAACTATATTTGTCAACTATATTACAAATTTGATTGAGTCCAGTTTATCGAATATTGTGGTAAGCAATGATATTAAATTTAAGAAGTTGTGTTAATCTAATCTCTTGGAAGAAATTATGGTTTAAGTTATGATTTACAATGTAATAAGCATATCAATACCATTCAATCAATCCAACGCAACTATACGCCGCAATACTATTCGTCCTGCATCTTTTAAGGCCAGTTTTCTTATCTCTTGCCTTGTTATGTGGATCTTTCCATTAAACAGTAGAAAATTTAGTAAGACCAAAATGCTAGAGAGAGATCGATGAGCTAATGTTATTGCCAATTTTTCGCACTCAAAGCAGAAATTTTTTTAGTAGAAAACATTACTTAACGATGTCTCTGATACTAGCATTTTACGCTTTAATTTGAGTTTAGCTAATTTATGACATATATGAGCGACTTTTTAGCATTTTCTTAATTCCTATATAAAGCAAAAAGTGCATATCGTTGGAAGGAGGATTCTAATTAGCTGAATTTTACCGTTCCATAGCATTTTCATTGGGGGTCTTAACGAAGATAGATCTCTTTTGCGAATTTGAAACTCGATCTTCACGAAGATTCTGGAAGATCGATCTTCCTGAAGATTTATGAAGATCTGAATCTTTCATAATCTGCACGTGAAGATCGATCTTTCAACGAAGATTATTGAGATCGATTTCATAAACTATCAATCCCCGTTCTTTTGGAAAATATGGGATCAATTTATAACGTTGGAGGGAGGTTTCTAATTGGCTGAATTTTTCTGTTCCGTAACCTTTTCATTGGAGGTCTAAACTTGAATGTATTTAATTTACTTAAATGTTACTTAACGAAGACCGACCTTCACGAAGATGTCGTTTCCCTTCTTCATAATCTTCAGCGATAGATCGACTTCCATAATACCTTGCAAAGATCTTAATCCTGTAGACCCTCAATGATAATGCGATGGAACTCGTGAAAAAGTCAGCCACATGAATTTCTTCTCCAGAACGTCTATATTGATTCATATCTTCCATAAGACGGGTTTTTAGAGTTTTACATCGCACCACACCAATGCTTTGTAATTTAAATATATTTTACTTAGATTATTTTAACGTATTGAAATTGTTATTTGATTTTTTGTTTTTCGTAAATATACTTTATTTAAATTGATCAAATTTAAATATCAACATAATAATTTAAATTTCCATCTCTTCAAGATTCTTTCCTAAATAGCATTTTTTTATCCCTTTCTCTTGGCTGAGCGAGAAGAATTTTTTGGATATTCAAGATTTGAGTGAATAATCATTCGTAGATGTAGTGAACGTTTAAATTACAATTACGCTTTATCTTCTCTATGATTGCATTCTTAGGTTTATAGTTTATAACAACTGTTATTTTATTTTGCTATTTAGAATAGTTTTCTTTTTCTCAGTCATAGATTTCTTTCTCTCTCACTTTTAGGCCGCATTTCTCTTTGTCTCCTTTACTCATCTCTCTTCTCTTCTTCTCTCTCTCTCTCTCCTCTCTCTTCTCTCTCTACTCTCTCTGTTCATATATTTTATATATATATTATATTTATTATATAAATATATTTTATTATTATTATATATATTAATTTATAATATTATATTATATTATATATAATAATATTATTATTTTAATATATAGAGGAGAATGAGAGGAAGATGAGAGAGAGATGGAGGAGATGGTGGAACATTGGTAAGCTCGAAGAGGTGTAAGGAAAAAATATTTTACCTAATACAAGCGTTGGATAGATGTACTATTTGAAGAGTTTGCATAGAAGGGGTGGTGCAGCCGGAAGAGGAATTGAGATGAGAAGGAGGAGGAGAGGATGTGAATAGGAGAGTGGAGGAAATTATGGCTGGAACGGAGATTAGGAGGAATTTTATGATGGAGGCTGTTATGGAAATGTAGAGCGGAAAGATCTCCTGTGAGCGATGGTGAATACATATTGAATTGCGAAGGAGGCGAGGAAGAAGGATAGCTGAAAAACCTTTGATGCTGTAGATTTCTGAACAGGTGTTGTAGGAATGGAGACAGTAGTTATGTGACCGGAAGGTTGCCTGAGGAAAACAGGTCAATTAAATAGTTTCATCCCAATATATATAATTTGGTAAGAACGTGGGACATCAAGATACATTTGTTTAAACAATTATTTACTTAAAGAATAAGTAGAATTTTACTCACTGATTAATATATGAATCACAATTGGCGAAAAGGTTATATATGAAAGAATATTAGAAGAATATTATAAAGATAAAATATAGAGACCAATATATTAGTGTGTTTCTAAGAGCTCAGTTATAGGATAGTAGGATGGTGCAGAAGCACTTAAACAGAAAAATTTTAATACGTTTCGGATTTGAGATTAACCAGAAAAGACAGTGGAATCACAAGAAGCGCATTTATAAGACGGCTTTCATTGGCTATCGATTTGAATATGGCCCAGTGAAGCAAATTTTATTCATGTACACCAGGGGAGCTAATGTGAGAAGTTCTGAAAGGAGGGAATTATGAAGTTGAAGATAGACTTTGATAAAGCCAGTAAGAAGTACATATTTGAAAGCTTAGAAGTAAAGGTAAGAACACGATGATAAAAACACGAAAGATTAGGCCATATAGGTTGAGTTTATAAACTTAGAGGAGGGAAGAATCCGTGCTAGAAGGGATAGTGTCGCTTGTCAGAAAACAATGTAAACAGAATATGTGATATAGATTGCCGGTCTTAGTTTATAGCTGCGTGATATGAGCACAGTTTAGAGAGGTGTAAAGGAGAAGTATTGAATAGGATGGGAGTCCATCTGATTCAATGAAGAGAATCTATGACTCGTGTGAGAAATTTCAGCAGAATGATTTTTTGGTGCGCTCAATATGTTGTAATGTAGTTTGAAGAGCTCCATCACAATATGTTGAGTCAGAATAATATTGATATTGTGAATAAAAACCATATTGTTATTTTGTAGTTAGATATTGTTTTATGTTGTATCCAAAACCACGGTTTAGATCAATAGAAATGTGCAGCTGATAACGAAAACTTTTTAACTAAACAATCGGATCTGGTTATATAGCCGAAAATTTCGTGGCGCTAAAAGTGGGAGGAGATTGAGCAATGTGTAGTATCGGAGAGGAGGGATGGTGGCACAGATATTGTCAGATAGATGGAATGGGGTAAGACAACGGCATTCATAGAGGATTAAATTATAATGTGGACAGTGATATTAAACATATTACTTAGATAGAATTTGAAGAAAAGGTGGGTGAAAGATTTCAGAATTACGAGTATGATTGAGCGGTTTATGCAGGCATGTACGAGCAGCCAAGTTCTTCCTCACCTACCATCTTTACAAGAGGTATAATCAACTAGGGAAATGAACAAAAGAGATGTGAAGGCAGACCACTTAGTATGCTCAACAAATTAAGATCGAGGAGCTGGTTGACACAATATTACTGGTTGTATGGTTTAGAAGACAGGGGATCGAGTAGGTGAGTTAGAGAGGCGACAGAGTGTAGTATGGTGTGGATCTCTAGAACAGTCGTGAGTATGGCTAATTTTTGTGGTTGAGAGGATAGAAATTGGTAGATTAGAACAGCGAGGAGAGCAGTATGTAGACAACGTTTGCTTTTGAAGGGAAAGATGATTGTGCGCGTTCGGAAACCCTTAGATGCAAAGAAGATAACGTGGAGCGCAGCCGTCTTTAGATGGTGGGGACACATGGAGAGATTACAGAACAGGAGTTTCAGTAGGAGGTGAGGGGAGACCGTGACGGGAGTGAGGCCGAGACGAAGACCGCGGAAGAGATGGAGAGACACAGAGGAGGATTCATTAAGGAGATCGCGGATGCACCATACAGGATGAGCGTGAAATGCGGATGGATCGTATCGAATCCTATATGTGGTTAACACAAATTTGTAAGTCGCTGTGAGGGTTGGCGATCCCACTGATAACAGGACTTCCGGTATAATCGGAGTATATTTCCTGAGCTCTAGTACTGGAGCAGGAGGATGTAGAATCCTGAAGAGTAAAGATAATATATCGTATAATATTATATATTAATTTATATTATAGATCAAAAATATATTGATTGTAACTATTTATTTTTTAGTATAATTCATAAATGTAGGCTATATTAAATAAGCATATATATATATTGGATCAATATAATTGTATAATATTATAACACTATTAGTATTTATATTATATATTTTTTTTATTTATTTATATATTTGCTCGAAATAATATAGAATGGTAATGGATATTCACAGGAGAAACTTAGACAGCGTGCTCATCTACGCACGAGACTGCTCAATATTTGTACAGAGAATGAGACAATTCGACGTGACTGTTGGTAGATTTTTAAAGATGGGCTCTGCGCACAGGTTCTACGCCTAAATGAGACGATGGAATTAGCATTAACGATTATCGAGCGTAAGCAGCAAGTAATGCAAAAAGGATCGACAAAACGCTTCAGTTAAGGAGAGTGGAATAAGAAATTGGCTCGGTATAGATATACTATGAAGAGATAGGAATGAGCAAAAAAAGACACTCTAAGTTTATTTTTTTTAAAATGCCGCGAGTGCTAGCACCAGGGGATATTGTTGATAGTAAGAGAGACGGGTAACGAGTATATAGTAATGTTGATGGGCGCGGATCGGCGAGAAAGCTTTCGCGGGAAGACAGTTAAGAAAGAATGTGACAGGGACGCAAATAAGATTTTGATAGAGAGGAAGCTGTTAAAGTTAGAGTTCGGATAATATAGAATATGTGCAGTATCAAACATTACGATTAGGAAATGGTGGAAGGAGATGACAGTATTACGAATAATAAAAGCATCCGGGGATCTGGGATAGCTGTTCTGTGTAGATGCTATATAGTCACTCTGTAAACGAACTATTTTTTAGAAAAAGCATTAGGCATGAGTGATGTAATGTATGTGAAATGTATATTAAAGTTCTAATTATAGTATTATATATATATATTATATATATTATATATATATATTCATATTAATATATTATATTATATTAATAATATATTATAGATAATATATATTTATATATAATAATATATATATATATTAATAATTAAATTATCTAATAAATTAATACTTAATATATATATATATAGATGATATATAATTATGATAATGGGTTAATTGTATGTTAGTAACAATTAGTTTCCTAGTCGGATATAATAATTATATAATAATATTGAGATAATGGTATAATGAGTGTATTTTTTGCAATGTATTTTTGTAGTGTACTTCTCGAGAGCATTTTTTTATTTCTGTGCTGTGTTATCA